>CBVK0100740767.1:0-27257 GCA_900067695.1 Picea abies
AGGGAGTAGGGTATGTATAATCACTACCAGTAAATAAATTATTATTATTACTAGAAAAGTATAAGCAAGAACTAAAACATTAAGAAAGTAGGTATAATGGTTAAGAATATGTGTTTCCTCCTAAAAGGTGACATGTTCAAATCCAGAGAGGGTAGGGTGGAGTAGAGTAGAGTATGTATATCTCAGTAGACTTTACTAGTAAATCACTACTAGTAAATAAATTATTATTATTACTAGAAAAGTATATAAAAAAAACTAAAACATTAATAGATGACTTTACCAGTAAATTCACAACTGGTAAATAAATTATACTATTTAACATCACCCAATGCAATGAATGCTAAGTAAACTATTTAAATCATGTGAATTACTGCTAGATTACTACTAATACTCAAGGCTTACTTTACACAGTTAATCCCAAAAATGATATGTACTACTAAATGATTACTAGAAAAGTATATGATTTACTAAATGATTATAGCAAGTGGGCCTAATGGTTAAGAACATGTGTTTCCTCCTAAGTGGTTAGGTGTTCAGATCCAGAGGGAGTAGGGTATGTATAATCACTACCAGTAAATAAATTATTATTATTAGTAGAAAAGTATATAAAAAAAACTAAAACATTAAGAAAGTAGGTATAATGGTTAACAATATGTGTTTCCTCCTAAAAAGTGACATGTTCAAATCCAGAGGGATAAGGTGGAGTAGGGTAGAGTATGTATATCTCAGTAGACTTTACTAGTAAATCACTACCAGTAAATAAATTATTATTATTACTAGAAAAATATATAAAAAAAAACTAACATTAATAGTTGACTTTACTAGTAAATTCACTACAAGTAAATAAATTATTATTATTATTCCTATAAAAGCATATAAAAAGGAAATAAAACATTACGAGATGGAATTCATAAATTAACAGAATGACAATAGATGAACGGTGAACACTAAAAAGGTTTGAATATAAAAATGAAACTAAATAATTACCATCTGCATTAATGTAAGTTCTCTTTTTCTCATAAATTATTGTCTATATTTAATATGATATATATACCCTTAAAATAACCCCGTCCCCCTTTTTCGAAAAGCCGTGCACCGATATCGATTACCGTACCGGCTCCCTTGTATTCATACCCTGGCAACTACATTTAAGTTTGAGGACAATTAACATAATACAGGCATGAAAGATGAACAGCTATTTCGGATTGTAATGCTATACCTTTATACAAAGAATAGAATATGGTTTCCTAAAAACATTTTGTAAGAAAACCCTGGAAATCCCTCCTGTGTATTAATAATAAACTTCTCTTTAAAAATAAAAACACCATGCAAATGACTGAAACTAAGGAAACACTGAAGAAAAAACGATGAAGAAAAAACTAAGGAAACCCTTGTTACTTCATACAGAGTACATAAATATATTTTATGATTTCTCATACAAAATAAAGCCAGAGACTTAAGTTGTTGACTCCATTACAAAGCAAGAGATCTTGACGACTGAAATACAGAGTACATAAATATATTTTATGATTTCTCATACAAAATAAAGCCAAAGCCCTAAGTTGTTGACTCCATTACAAAGCAAAAGCCCTTGACGACTGAAATAAAGAGCACATAAATATAATTTATGATTTCTCATACAAAATAAAGCCAAAGCCCTAAGTTGTCGACTCCATTACAAAGAAAAAGCCCTTGACGACTGAAATGCAAGAACATGTGCACGAAAAAAAAACCCAATAATGAGTGTTTAACAACCTTCGCAGGTATAAAACGATTCTATAAAAAATGGACTCGAAAACGACTGAAATACAAGAACATGTGCACGAAAACAAAAACCCTTTAACGAGTATTTAACAACCTTCGCAGATATAAAACGATGCTATAAAATATGGAATCGAAAACTAGCTTCTGGATCTACGTACTGAATAAATGTAGTCGTATTATGATCCATGCATCAAAACAGTTTCGCACATAAAATAAATCACTTACATTAGACATTGTAACAGATAAGAAAAAACAGAAGACGCACTAAGATGGAAAAGCTTTAAACAAATTTAATAACAACTTCTGTAAGAGATTCGATCAATTTTACCTCATCCACCTTTGGAAATCGGCAGCTAGAACGCCCAAATGGCATAACAATGTGCAAAACCCTTTATCGTGTGCTAACCCGATTGAAATCCGCGGCCGAAACCCTTTCTCGTGGGCTAACCCTATGGGCATCCACGGCCGAAACCCTATCTCGTGGGCTAACCCTCCGGAAATATGCGCCCAGAACCCCTCCAGATATGCTATCCCTGACCTACTATTTATTGGAAAAAATGTCTGATTTTTTTTAGTTTCGATAATTTAGGTGTTCGATTTTAGACATCAAAACTCCATAATGGAATTATGATGTGGAATTTTGGGAGAACTGTGATATTTTCTATTCAAATACAACTTAAAGTTATTTTCTAATTTTTATTAATATATTTGTTTTGTATGGAATTTGTGTAATATTTTATTATTATTGTAATTTTATTGTTGTTAATGGTTTGTTAGGTGTCATATGAAGCATTTTAATTTAAACTAGTATAGATCCATCTTATTAGGGGATGAGAGGGATCAAATCTTTCTAGTTGTAAATCTTTAACATGTTCTTAAGTTTACACAATAAAAAGAGGTTCACTTCTAGAGATTAGATCCCTCTTGAAGCTTGAAAGATTGGAGGTTAAGATGAATCTATGTTGGTTTAATACATTAATATTAAAATATTATAAAATATATTAATATATTTTATAATATATTACTACTGGTAACCATACATTGTTTTGGTGATCTACTAATTAAAACTACCACATATGGAAACAAAACAAATTCAAACTGATATATATTTTTTAATATATTAAAATAATTTATAATATATTAATATTATAAAATATATTAAAATATTTTATTATTATTATTATTATTGATGGGTAGAGGATTTATATTAAGGGTCGGCGATAAAACCACCGAGAACATTACAAATGGAAAACTTTGTTGTTCTCTTGATCAGGTCAGAGAGGGACAGACTTTTTAAAATCAAAATAGCCCACAGAGCTGCATTTTGATAACTTGGCGTAGAGCCTGAAATACAAAGATTAAATATCGAAGGATAGAAAGGAAGTGTTCATTAGAGAATAAGATTGGAGCGGCTTAGTCCACGTCCATTTTCCGGTCTGCTTCCTTTTTATCTGGCCAATTTTCGGAGAGCTTGGAGACCGTAGACTCTATCTTGTTGATTCTTTTTTCCAGCTCCTCTTGAGCTTCACCTTGTCCCTTGAATTTTGCTTCCATGGAGGTAGTAAGTTTCGTTCTGAGAAAGATGAGATCCTTGGTTAGAATGTTGCATCTCGTGGCTCCCCCTTCGTCAATGTCCGTCAGCAACATTAAGTGCTCTCTTACCACCGCCTTCACTCTCGTGAGCTCTACTTGTAGCTTTTCAATCTTCTCTTCGAAGGACACGGGAGTAGAGCTCGAAGCCATGAAAGCTTGCTGGTCAGCGACAGGAGTTCTTAAGTTCCCTTGACTGCAGAAGACTGGAATGGAGAGAAGTGGATCTTGGCCCTGATTAAAAAGGCTCAAGCCTTGGATTCCTGACAAGAGAGGATCTCGGCAGATCTGACTCCAGGGAATGGGTATGGCCATCCCCTGAGTTTGTCTGAATGGCCAGAGGGTGAAGTGAATTTTCGTGGCTGTGGTGTAGACCACTTGAATGATACGGGCCTAAGAATCTTTTCCTGAAGAGGACCGGTAGGTGCAGTCAAAACCCAACAGTTTGGTAGCTCGTGCCTCAGCAATCGGGGTCCCACCTGGCAAGACTATCTTAAGGAACCTAAGAGTGAGTAACAGTCCCATTAATTGTTAAAACGCCCATGCCCTGGAGTGAGACTTTGTTGGCTTCTAGATCAGCTTGTGCATTTAACCCCCTCAGGACGTGGAAGAAACGAATTGAGTTGAATTTACAGAGAAGCAGCTCTATTTTCCTAAGAACTTGATTCAGGTTGACTTGGTTTGGAAGTTTCTGGGTTTGAAGAGCTTGTATGATTAGCCTTGAATCTCCGAATACCACCAGGTTTTGGATGTTCGAAGAGATTGCTTGACGGATTCCTTGCAGCATGGAAAGAGCTTTCGCTCTATTATTAGTTTCAATTCCTAAGCCCCATGAGTATGACATTTCCATCAGTCCTTCAGGATCCATGAGAATCCCCCCCCCGTCGCCCCAGGATTTCCCTTCGAGGCACCGTCGAAAAAAAGACAGTGTTTCTCAAGCTTGGATCTCCATTTGATGAAGTCTTGCTCTTCGAGGCGAATTTCCCAGCTCTCTTTTTGGATGATATGATGAGTTGTGCATTGTTGGTAATGCGTGGCAATCGCCTTGAGCCAATGCTCCTCATCCACCTCCATTCGGGACTTGTTGTGGATAGTGGGCCTGAAAGCAAGAGTCTCTCCTAACAAGGTCCTGGCTTTTAGAGCTCCTTGGGATGGGATTCTTTTTTGCTCCCGGAAGATTCGCCTATTCCTCTCAAGCCAGATTTTCCAAAAAACAAATTTTGGGAGCCACGCCCAACAAGTCTTGAGGAGCTCCTTTTGCTTCAATTGAAACAAGCAAAGGGACAACCAAGAACTTAGCAAATCGAGAGGGCTTGCCAGAGGAGGGGGATGGCCTAAGTCAAGCCTTACTAAAAGTTGTCAGACCTCTACAACAAAGGGGCAGGAGAGCAGCAGATGGTATGTGGTCTCTTCTTCAGCTCTGCAGAGGGGGCACATGGAGGGCCCTTCCCAGCCCCTTTTCCTAAGATTTTCAATAGTGAATGCTCTTGTAGGCCAACGTCCAAATAAAAATGTCCACTTTGGGGAGTGACCTGTGACTCCAGATTGCTTTCCAGGGGGCTGGATTAGAGGGGACATTGGGAAATGCTCGGATCTGTTTGCTTCTGCAGCTGAATACTTCCCTGAAGTTGTGCCCCAACCTCTCTTGTCCCTGGAGTTAGCTTTGAGAGGAGCTTTTCCTTGGAGTAAATCTAGCAATTGGTTGGCTTCATAAGTTAAAACCTCAGGGTGGTTACCCAAATCCCACCTCTTCCAATGACCTTCTTCACCCTCTTCCCACACTGAAATGTCCCACAGCGAAGTGTAATTTATAGAAAGAAGCCAATTTTTAATATTTTCCAGTCCTTCTTGGTGGCAAAGAGGGGGATCCCCAAGAATTGAGTCCTCCCAGAGCTTGATTCGTTTTCCGTTACCTGGGATCCAGGTAAGGCGAGATTTGAAAAAGTCCATTGTTTTAAGACAAAGCTTGAAGATTGGAGAGCCTCAGAGCACTTTCGGGGGCTTTTCCAAGCACTTCAGACGGGAGCCTTGAAAATATTTTTTCCATAGCACTTCTTTGCTCCAGGAGAGTTTGCCTGAAACAAGCTACCAGAAAATTTTGGCTCCCAGGGTGAGGTTTTGAGAGGAGACATCCCAAAGCTGAAGTCCTCCTTCCATTAATGGCTTGTTGATTTTTTCTCAACTTACAAGATGAAGCTTTCTTTCGTTTTGTCTTCTACCTTCCCATAGGCATCGTCTTAACAACACATATATTTTTCATGCTATTACTTTTGGAGCTAGGAGAATGGAGTTTTGAAAAATTGGAACGTTGGTCAAAACAAATTTCAGAAGCACAATCTTCCCTGCTAAGTTCAACCAAGACGCTCCCCAAGAGTTGATGCAATCTTTCAGCTTGTCCAACAGAGGAGACCAATGGGTTGATTTTGGGCCCGCTTTAAAAATAGGAATTCCCAGGTATGTAAAGGAGTCTGAAATTGTATGCCCTTCCATTTCTAACACTCTCGAAATCTGCAACATCTCTAAAGGGGAGCAGTTCCAGCCATAAATTTTGCTTTTCTGTAGGTTTATCTTGTTGCTAGAAACCTCTTTGTACCAATCCAGTTCTTTTTTGAAGCTCCTTGTCGTGATGGCACTTGCTCATCCAAGCAGCAAGGTGTCATCTGCGAATTGTGCATGGTTTATATCCTTGACGTTAGACAACATTCTTAAGCCTGTCAGGGATTGGAGCTGCTGGAAATGATCCAACTGGAAGCTTAAAACTGAAGCTTGAATAGCGTACAAAAGGGGCGACAACGGACATCCTTGCCTCAGACCTCTGGAGGTTTGAAAGAAGCCTGTTGCCCACCCATTCACCAGCGGGGTGATCCAAGGGGATCCGATACAAGCCTTTACACATTGAATGAACTCTTAAGCAAATCCCATTTTCCCATTACTTTAAACAGAAATTCATGTCTAACTCGGTCAAAAGCATTTGCTAGATCAAGTTTAATTATCATACCTTTCTCTTTGCGTTGGCAGTGTGAATGGAATGCTTCTTGGACCAGCACGATGTTGTCCAATATTTGTCACCCTTTGATGAATCCGCCTTGATTCTCCGAGATGATTACAAGGAGGATTTTTTAAAGCCTAGAGGCGATAATTTTTGTAACTATCTTGTAGCTCATGTTGCATGAGGAAATTGGGCGAAATCTGGTGAAGTTGCGGGCACCTTTCTCCTTAGGGATGAGTGTTAGGAAGGCAACATTAATGCCCCCTCCGATTTTGGTGCACTACTGAGTTTTTTTTACCATTCTGAAAAGGTCTTTTTTTATTGTAGACCAGCAAGTCTTGAAGAACCGGGTTGTGAACCCATCCGATCCAGGGGCCTTGTCGACTTCCATGTGATCCAGGGCTCTTTTAATTTCTTGCAGGTTGATCGGGGCTAAGAGGCTCGAGTTGTCATTAATTTGAACTAGTTTCGGGACCAGGGATAGAGGGTATGAGTTGGCATCAATCAGTGCCTCATCAGGGGCTGAATACAGGTCTTTGAAGAACAGGTGTGTTGCTTGTTTAATGCCTTCAAAATCTTTGATTTCTTGGCCTTGGAATTCAATTTCACTGACATATTTGTATTGCTTGTGGGCCTCTGCTTACTTATGGAAGTAACTTGTGTTTTTGTCTCCGGCTTGAAGCCAGAGGCTTCTAGACTTCTGCCTCCGGTACTCTTCCTCCTCCCTACAGTATTTGTGAAAATCTTTTTGAAGCTCAACCTCACGGTTTAGAAGCTCTTGAGTTATTTCCACTTCCTCCAGAGCTAGTTGATGCCTTTCAAGCGAGGCTTGGGCCTCTTGCCTTTTGGAGGTTGGGGATTGAATATTTTTGGCCCTATTTTTCAGAGCCCTCTTGAGAATCCTTGGTTTTTCCTCCATGACATAGATGGGAGAACCTCAGACGGGCGTGTTCCAAGCTTGAGAAACAATATCTTGAAACCCTTCTTGATGAATCTAGAGCGGATTGAAGCGGAAGGGGATTGGGCCTAAATTTCACTCTTGAGACAAATCTAACAAGATTGGTTTGTGGTCAGACACATAATGGGGGAGAATCTTGGAGGTAGCCCTAAGACCGAAGTCCGGGAAGGAGTTTTGGACTAAGAACTGTCCAAACGGGTTGTTATGTGTCTCGGCCCTAACCGTTTATTGGACCAGGTGAAATTCCCTTTATTTGGCTTAATGTCTTCCAAACCCCAGTCAAGCATTATATCCTCTACCCACTCTCTTGTTGGGTCTCTACCAGGAGTACCCCCTTTTATTTTTGCGGGGGAGAGAGTGACGTTAAGGTCCCCTGCTACAATTATGTTCTCAGGTTTGTGAGAGCTCAATAAATAAGAAATGGAGTCCCAACACTCTCTTTTCTCTGATAAGAGGACTGGGGCATACAAATTGAAAAGACTTACTTGTTGGCCGGATTCTTTGTGAAGGAGCCTTGTGAAGATCCAGTGCATGCACGACTCTTCTTCTAGCAGGTCATACTTAGAGGTGTCCCAGAAGGTCTCCAAACCACCTGAAGCTCCTCTGGCGCTTACTGCAGTTCCTTGTCCTCGTTTCCAAAACACTTTGCTAGCTTGAAGGAGGTCTATGTCCTCCAATTTTGTCTCCTAGATGAGCAGAATCTCTAGATTTGTCATTCTGATGATGTCTTTCACAGCTTCTTCTTTTATCTTGTTGTCGAACCCTCTGTAGTTCCAGGAGACGAATAACATTATTTACTTGCTTGGGAGGTTGTGGCTTGGGTATTGATCATCCCTTTTATTGTTTTCTGTGATCCGTTTAGAACATCTAGTTATGTTTTCTCTTCTCTCTTCTTTTTTTTAAGTTTCTTCCTCTAGTAGCTTTTTTTGGAGTGATTTGAGAGTTGTTGGTCTCCATTCCATCACTTTCTGATCCCGTTTCTAAGTCAAAGCCAAGACTTACAATTTCATTTTCCGGTTTGTTTTCCTTTGGGGCTTCTTCAGTGGTGGGCGGTTCAGGCGTTGGGTCTTATGTTTCTTTTCCTTTTATCTCTTCATCTTGTACCTCAAGAACCTCAAAGCTATTCCTTGAATTTGGAGCTTATTTATGACCCGTCCCCTCAGGAGGATTTAGAGCAGTTGTGGAGGGCGTTGGGTTTTTTTTTTCTCCCTTTGCTTCATGACTATCTTGGCCTTTTTGGCTTGTTGTCGACCTTCCCTTGCTTCTTTTTCTGCCGCTTGGGCCTTTGGACAGTTCCTCTGGAAGTGGCCATATTCATGGCAGGTTCTACACTTGAAAGGAAGTTGTCCGTAGTCTAGTTTTTGGAAGTGGTGTCAAGCCCCCACCGTGAGCTTAACTACTTCTGGTAGCCTGGCTTCGAGATCTACTTCCACGCAGATCCTTGCACAGGAATATTGACCCTTTGAATTTGCTTTGTCTATGTAATGTCCCAAGCCATTTCTGATCTTCTTCAGTGATTGGGAGTTCCAGTAGTGCACTGGGAGATTAGGAAGTCACACCCAGACCGGGACCTCCTTAGGCACGTCCACTGACGGGTCAAAGTCTGGCTTCCATCTATTGAGGTAGAGCCCTTGCATGCCCATGAAGTATGGATTGCTCCTAAAAATGAGATCTCAGTCCTCCTCTGAGATGAATTCAAAAATGAAGAAGCCTTTGCCCACTGGGTAGCAAGTCACACTATTTTGAATCAATGGGCTCCAGTTTCGCTGGATCCAATCGTCTGTGGATCGGGAAGATGGCCAGAGGCTCATGAATTGACCCACCAACCCTCTTTTCGTCAGAGCCAAAGCTATCTTGATGGGTTGCTCTTCAAGAAGGGCGATTTCTGGGATAGAGTCCAGTTTTTTAATAAACTTCAGTTCATAAGGGGTTGTCTTTTTCTTTCCTTGTGAGGCTATCAGCCTGCAGAAAGCCTCTTCAACAGAGATGGGAGGGGGGGGAGTCGACTCCCCACCCCCTGGGGTGCTCATGGCGGCCGGCTGCAAAAGATCGCTTGCTCAACCCCAGTGGTCGCTCCTCTCAGATCGCTTTCGGTTCGTGTATCTTCTTTCTCTATAATGTTCAAAATATTTTATTATTATTATTATTTTTATTATGTTTTATTATTATTTTAACACGTTATGTTATATGAACATCTCTCCTATACTCGATTATAGTAGAGCTCATAAAATTCTTTTAATATGCAATATCAATATTAAATATAAATGGTAATTAATTATTAAAACTCGGTTAAAAAACAAGGCTCGTTTTGTCCTTCCTTTCTTGAATTATACAAGCCACACCCCTTCTGAACAAAGAAGTAGTGATTCACAAAATAACTACAACACGGAAATAAAGACACTTTCAATCAAGTTAATGAGTAAATATTATATAGACTTTCAATTTTTGTTTTATTAACTGTGTCGTGTAGTGTTCTTTGCAAGGAAAACACTCAGCTTCAAAATAGTAGATTAGGGAAATAAAAACACTTTCAATCAATTTAATGAGGAAATATTATATAGACTTTCAAATTTTTGTTCTATTAAATGTGTTTTGTGGTGTTGTCAAAGAAAACACTTAACTTCAAAATACTACATTGGGAATTTAGGGTAAATAGAAGAAACAAGTAAAAATACATGCCTCTTAAAAATGTTTTTTTACTGTAGTAGTTGTACATAGTCTAAAGGAAAAATTTTAAGTGATTATTTAATACCCAATGTATTACTTATGTGTAGCTTAAACATAAAAGAGAAGTCACATGTCGTTAGACACATTTGAGTTTTTAGATAACATTCTTGGCAAGGTAGATGATTTCATGGCCATGGGAAAATAAAAATTCTTAGGTGAGCATCTTATGATGAGAGTGCATGTTTTGTGATAAATACCAAAATGAACAATGTGCAACGTAAATATTAGAGATTATCACTAATGCAAAGTAATACATTACAAACAAGGGCAGCGAAGCAGCTTAGTCCCTGCCAAATTTAATGCAATTAAATGGAAGAATGTTCATAAGGCAAAAATATTCCAATGTTCAAATAGGATTACAATAGCATTCTAATGTTGTAGTATGAATAGAAGCAGTTTTGTGAATTTTATAAAAAAGTATAGTTGCAAATTAGAGTAGAATGTTGCGATTTGAGTTTTTTTTAGTTTGGGTGTTTGAGGCATTTTGAAGTTGTTATTAATCATTTTATAAATGAATGTGTTGTAAGGGTTATTTGGTTACAATAAATCAGCGTTGTGAAAGTAATTAAAAAAGAAGGAATAAATAAATTTAATTTGAAAACAATATTGTGCAATTAGATGGTGCGATGCCATTGAATGGTAAATATTCTAATGAAGGTTAATTTAGCTCTTTATCATGTTGCTTGAACAACCACCTCTACAAAACCACAAAATTTGCAAGCAAATGTAGGAACAAATAAAACCAAAAATTAAATTTTGAAGTAGTCCACATGCTCAATTGACCAGCTTACCAGGTTTTCCAACTCATCTTCTTATTGGTCATACTTTGCATAGACATTTCTCAAACTCTGACATGAGGTTTCTTTATTTGAACTTCTGAAAGTTGTAGTTCCTTTGATGGGATGGTTGTGAGACCATTACAAGGAAAACAATGTCATCTATATCGCAAGTTATGCTAACTTAAAGACACAGTTTTCATGTTTTCATGTTGTGTAAGGTGTACTTGAATTAGCAACGGTGTCTAAAAATCATACAAGCACCTTGGGGCATGGAATTTTATCTTTTCCATAAACTTTTAGAAACTTGCAAAAATGGAAAAACATTGCATCTTGCTCTTGGTTTATCAAAGAAGTTTAAGATAGCAGTTGCCTCTATAACTTCAAGGTTGTTGTGTCTTAGGCATGTCTAACCAGTGAGGCAAAACTATTGGATTCCTATGGAAATCTATTTGCAAAGCTTAAACTGTATCCACCTCCAAGGCTTGTAGAACACGGTATTCATTTTATAATCCCTCAAATTCAAGAGACAATAATTTCATTGAACTAATAATGACAATACTTATGATTTGAAACTGGGCCACAAAATAGAATCCCCCCATTACCCTAAATTCTCATTTCAAGAACAATGGGACCAATGTGGCGGACTGGAGATCCAACGCATAAAAGCATAAATGTTTATAAAAATGTGCCCTCTGCTATAATTCGCAGTTCTATGATCTTATCTAGTAAATCGAACTCCAAATTTTCTTCAAAAACTTAAACAGGAATAATTAATATCTGCACAGAAAATGCTACGCTGTTTTTTTCAAGGAAATCCCTTGCCCTATTCCCACATTCGATGCATTCTTACCTGGAAATCTCGGAGAGATCATGACAGATTTCCAGTCATTTTGACCGGCATTCTCCCGATCACGGCAGGATTGAAAATTCCAGGGTCAAATTGATCAGATGAACTCCTGCAAAATCATCCGCCCGATGCTAGAAAAGCCGAGAAAAATACCCAAATTGATTGCAATGCGCTACCAGCACTGCTTAAGATTTTCAAACACAACTAAACATGGATTCCTCACCGACGTGATTCATATGGTTGGGAAGTGCGTCCGCTGACAATATGCTGCACTTGCTTTGTTCCGGGTGGGGAATGTGACACAAGAACAAACTATTTTGAGGCATGGGTCCCACTTTTAGCCAATGCATGAAGGTGAGATATATTTTCGAAAGATGATAGATGATACCAAGACATATGGATAATTTGCATGGCACAAATGCTAACCATGCAAGTGACAAGCCAGATGGATAATTGCATGGAAACTCCATGCCAAGCCAGATGGATAGCCATGCAATTCTCCATGTTCCCGAGGGCCTCCACTGGCTCAAACATATCACACTGGCGCCCTCTACACAAGCTTGCTTGCTGGTGGGCTGCTTGTTTGTTGTACGTTAATAAGCATCATGACAAAAAGCGGAGGGTCGAGTTCCAGTCTTTTATAAGGTTCGTAATATAATCCCAAAGGAACACTGCATTAATGTTAAGAGCTTGGCTGGGATGGGCTTGGCCTGGGATTTGGTGGGTTGGCTCTTACTATGGTCGGGAATCACATATTTGAATGAGAACACTTATGCTTGCACCTCGCCTGGCTTCATGTCTTCGGGCATATATCAGACCCAGACCGGTCTGTTCGTTCCCAGCCAGTTGGTGGGGAGCATCAACTAGGAGAGGAAAGGAATGTTGTGTCTGGGTCCTGGTGCCATTCACCCAGCAGGATTAATTCTGGCTCCCTTGATGTAGATAAGGAGTTAGGGGAGATATCTAGTGGAATTAGCTCTGAAGATGTTGGTTACATTTTCAATTCTCTTTCAAATGGTTACAGCGAGGTAAAAACGTACTCTTTGTCCCACTTACTTGCAGTAGATTTGCTTATATATATAGCGGATTTGAGAACTGAGGTTCTTGATTCGCCTGCCCCTGTCTGTGTTGCTGGTTGGAATGCTAGTTGTGTTGTTTGTCGATTCCTCTTTCAATAGTGAAATTGGGATGCATGCTTCAAGTTATGCGTTGATGGATCCCGCTGATGACTAGCCCCCATACATAGTCCGGGTACCTCGATTGCTAGTCATTTCAATTCCCTTCAATTGTTGTGGGCGGGGATGCCCGAACCAAGTTAACCAGTCCTACCCGAGGAAGGGAGTGTTGAAACAAAGCTTAAAAGCCTTGAGCTGTGGTTAATACGTGCATGGATGAGAGACATGGATCGAGGGAGAAAGAAGAAAGCGGGAATCTAATGCTAGCTGAATAGTCTTCCAATGAAGTGAGATCTAGTTGAAAGCTGCTAAAATCAAATTTAGCCTAAAAGTAGGAATAGGTCTACTTCAAATCGATCCAAAATGGTGAGATAAAACCAGGTCTACTTCAAATTTGGCAAGCCAAGTCTACTTCAAACTCTCATTTTCAGAGGGTTATGATTGAAGATAATAAACCCTTGGGATGTCGAATTTCAAAACATGAGATAGTTGGCATTTCACAGTGCAGGCGGACTGACCACACGATAATACTAGACTATCAAGTATGGATAAGAGAGCATCAACAGTCATGTTCTGTTAAGATCAACACTTGGCCATGCCTTATCACAGATGACCTACTTAATACATAATCTATCCAGTGGTTTCAAACCAAGTACAAGAAGATTAAGCACACAAACTCAGGCATCAAGCAAAAAGGCACTCATGCACTCTGATACTAACAAGTTTTTCAAACATGACTCATAAAGATTTAAAGGTCACCTGCATTAAAACCAATAACAGGTCTTCCATGGAAGGAAAATACTCACTCACCCAACACTATAGTCTGGATCCACAAGTCCCAGATTTTTAACAAGAGAGTGCAACCAAAGCACACATGCAAGTGTGCTCGTGGCCCTAAACAAACAGAGAATAATCATTGTAATGAAATATTGGTTTTCTCTAAGGAAAAAGTAGTTGCTACAGTTGGGAGAAGACCTTGTTGGCATGTCATCTTACAATATCCATGGCAAGCTACACAACAAAATTGAATTATTTCGCCACTTCCAATGAGGCCTATAAAACTCAAGGAAATGTCTGATGGCAGTCCATGGCCTGCAGTAACCATAACTGGCATGCATTTCTTTCAAATAATAAATCCCAGATTTACAAAACCTATCTTAAAAAACAAATGATATTATCATATTAGCTACAATTATTGAAGTAAACATTAACCTGAGTTAACTTGATTATCTATTTTGTCCATACACAAATTCAATCTTATCTCACAACTTTTTGTATATCTTCTTTAGCTTTCCAAGCTTTATGGCCGATAAATTGCTCTGTTATTTCTCATCCAAGTTTAGCAGTTTCTGTGTAAAATTATTTCAATTGTTTGACTTTGTAATACCAACTATAAGCTTAATAATCTATACTGTGAAATAGAAAATGAACCATAAATTGATTATCCACAAAACCAAAGCTTAATTGAGTCCTGGAGCTCAAGATTGAAAAAAGGGATAAAGGGGTAAAGAACAACAACAATAAAACAAGTCACGGGGAAAAATCTCACCATCTTGTGTAACCAGTGGATAATCAGATGAGGTTGATAAACCAATCCCATTCTTTACTTTGCTTTAGCAGAATGACCACAGCATGAAGTGTACAAGCGATCATAGTTGGACCCTTATATGTAACCAGATTGGCCTTACCGACAACATGGACATTTTTTGCTTCCACAAAGATTGGCTCCATCTTCACGTACTTTGCTAATTCAAGCCTTTCCCTTGGAGGTGCCTTCAGATCTAAATGCAATAAATAATGATTTCTTAGATGATAAAGAGCCTATAAAGTCCTTGTCATCCTCTGGTTGTCTCCTTTGGTTCCAGAAATAAGGTATGTTATTCTTGGAGGCTTCGGTAGGCCAGGATGAGGAAGTTTAACTATATCAGATTCCACATAATGACCACTAGAATCATCAATTGTCTTGAGATGAAATACATCAGCGGAATTAGACTCTTGAGAACAAAATCCAAAGTGGATCATTGCCATGATAAAAATAATTAAAGATATCATGGAGCTAGCAATGAGTGGAAGAAGCCACCTTCTTTCCACTCCCATACCCATGTGATAATGACTTATTTTCATTTCTTTAAATTCAAATGTTGCGCCTTCGTACACTTAACGTTGTGTCCAAGTGCCTGATCAAGCTGTAAAATCACACAACTTCCACCAAAGCTTGAGTAACAGGGAAGTCGATCACTGTGAAAATACTGGAATATTTGTAGCTATTAGGATGGTTATGCCTTACTCACTCATGCATATTATTTTATGGTTGTGCCTTTAGGCTGTCAGTGCTTCTGGTAGAACTTAAACAAACCAACAAAACTTATGGCAATCATGTGGGTCATGTGGCAATCACCTTATGCACTGGAAATTAAACAACCCCAACAGACAAAATACTGCCAGTAATGTGGGATGAATAATTGTAGCTCTTGCTACACACCATCTAGGTGATCAATACCCATAATGCATTGTCCTTCTCCCCGATAGATACATACCCTTATATTTCACTCAGCTATCATGGCAAATGATACCTCTGGGTACATGCACTTGCAATTGTAAATAATGCAGATACAACTTATCCAACAACAACAGCTGGGCATACCACCTTCTGTAAATTACATCCAAACCAAATACCTTCTATGTATATCTCTATTTCTCTTTTTTGATTCAAAGTGGAATCGGCAACGCAAGGTGTATCTCTACCAAATTAAATACCCATTTAGACAGACCATCTTCTATATGTACTGTGTATATATATATCTACAAAACAAAACTACCCACAAAAATGGACAAACAACAGAAATGTGGTCTTATTCTTTATAGCCTCATCTGAAAGCCGAGGGCACCCAGAAAAAGTGAATAATTTCAGAAACTTCTGCTTCTCCAGTTATTTGGACTAAAAGCTAAATAAAACCCAAAAAATCTGGATGACCCGCATAGATCTAAACTGCAAATGCAACACAGTTTTGGATAAATTGCATAGAACCCCACTCCCACTGAGTTTAAAATGCCAGTACATCCAAAACAATAAATAGTTTACAGGTATTCCATTGCTTTGGATGCTAGGTGGCCCCCAAATCTTGACAGAAGAATTGAGGTGGCATTTGAGGCCAAATTTATATACCAAAACTCAAAGAATGGAGAGAGCTTTTACCTGGATTGGTTGTTGGTAGAACCTGAAACTAAAGCATCTGTAAAACGAAAAACCAAGTTGAAATGCATTGCTTGCTTTGAAATCTTCAAAGGTGCCTGAAGGTTGCTTGTAAAGCTTGTATCTGTCCCCCTGAATGAGAACTAACTCACATGTTTTGGTTGTTGGGTACTGTGATGTAATTGGTAAAGAGAGCGGGTGAATATGTATAGTGTCGTCTTAGGATCTTGGAAGACTCGCAAAGGCACGCGAATTTACAACCTCTATAATACGGGAGTTGTCCCAATAGAAAAGACAATTATTAAATTGCAACTGAAGAAAAGTCTACGTTGTGATTGAAGATAATAAACCCTTGGGATGTCGAATTTCAAAACACGAGATAGTTGGCATTTTACAATGCAGGCGGACTAACCAAACGATAATACTAGACTATCAAGTATGGAGAAGCGAGCATCAACAGTCACATTCTTTTAAGATCGACACTTAGCCATGCCTTAGCACATATGACCTACTTCTCTCATTCTTATTTATCTTGACAAATGCCAATGGCTGCCTGGAGTAATGGATATCGGTAACTCTATGTAGCAAACAAACCAACCGACGCATTTTGAACGAGATTACAAAGAAACCAACCTTCAACCAATTTAGCAGAGCAGGAGAATATATGGCATACAATGCAACGCCTCTGATGATCTTCTATAGCACTGAAAATTTGATGTTGAAGATCGATTGGCTGGCGGGTGTGTTGGTGATGCAATTTCGGGATTCAGAACGTGTGGAAATGACTTCTCATTATGGAGCAGATTGCGGATTGTATCTCCTTTGATCCGATACCTGGTGAGAAGTGCATAAGAGCAAACATAAGCAGTAGCAGGAGAGGAAGAGGCAGTTGAAGTTGACCGAGTCTAAGAAGCAGCAGAAAAAACAAAGGTACCCGCAGTTGCATTTGATCGGGTGGAAGAATCCATTCCAGGTTAAGAGACATAGCTCGCTGATCCGGTTCCAGGTTAAGATTCAGTGACCAATACGTACGTATCCACAACCCTCCTTCATTAGGTTCCAAATCCTGGGGGATCCAGAGCTAATCGATTACCCAGTCCCGGATGAGCTTGATCCGCCGTCAAAGGTATGAGAGACAAAGAGAAAAGCAGTTTTTTCCAAGGCTTTCTCCTCGCGCATAGACAGACACAGAGATTGAGGCCCTTGGTTTTGTTCCTTCCTAGAACCCATTGGAGAGTCGTAGCTCACAGTTACAGTTCCATTTTTAGAACCAGTAGCATCTAAACTCGCAGCATCCCTTTGAGTTGGATAGCCATTACCTCGCCCGACATCTCTTCCGGTTTTGGAGACAGTTATTGATCCATCCACTGGAGATCTGGCCCCTTACTCACCACCATCCCACCCACCATCACCCACCATCAGCGACATCTCACCCACCATCAACAACATCTCACCCACCATCAGCGACATCTCACCCACCATCAACAACATCTCACCCACCATCAACGGCAGATCGAGATCCTACAAGTGCACATCTAGTAGCTATGTCCCTAGTCATTGTAGGTTGGGGCAGAGCAAGCATACTAGCCAGGATCTTGAACTGAAATAACAGGAGAAAAGGTAGCATCGATGGAGAGAAAAGATCAAGTATAGGGCGGTAATAGCTCCGTTGAGGCCCTTGTGAAGGCGGTGGAGATAGTGGCTAAATTTTTTATTATGAAGGCGGTGGAGACAGTGGCTACATTTCTTAACGCCCCGAAAGACACAGATGACACAGATACCAGATACCCCTGACATACACAGATTCGGTTTGCCACTCAATATAATGCATATAATGCATCTCCATAATGCATTGCGATCATTCTCAGAAAATTAATGCATCTACCTTCAACAAGCCATGTGATTTTGGAAACGTGGACAGGATTGATTAGTTCAAATTGTATGGAAAAGTACAGGAGTTAAGGGTGGTAGTTGGAAGAAGTGTTTTAAACATTATTTAAAGCATGGGAAGAGGTGAAGCTGGCAATAACACTTCAAACTTATGAGCCAATAAAATTGTAACAAATATATATATATATATGAATACAAACTTACTAAGTTACAAATTATAATTTCTGAAAATTTTTAAAGTCAACCCTAAACTAATATCAAGTCAATGATGAACTCATTGCTATAGTCCCAGGCCTTCCGGCAGGGACTAATAAGAAAATTGGTAGTGTGGTCACCTTGTTACATTTAATTTGTGTGCATGTCAAGTATTTTCCATGGAAGGCCAATATAAGAGTCTCACTAGTTTCTCCAAGGATCTCAAATCTCTAAATATTGATTGTGGATTGCCAAGTATATAAGGATGCTTTATTGTTATTGTTGATATTATGTTTCCATATGATGCATGGATTATGCAGGAATCTTCTGAGGGTCATAACTTTTGATTCGATTATCCGTTTGGGATGAAATTAGGTAGTTGTGTCTCGAATAGTTCACTTCCATGCCGATCTAATCCTTCATATTGGGCATCGTTTCGACACTTTCCTGCGGCCAAATTCCTTCATGTAAGGCCTTAAATTGGGGTTTTAGTGTTTTAACGAGAATTTTTAGTTTTTTAATTATCAGTGATATCTTACTTTATGAACTTAATCAGAAAAGCGAGTTGACAAATAGTGTCGATCTAGTTAGCTCTTAGCTATTGGTCAGTTTTAGAGTCATGCGAGAATTTCATAAAATTAGTTGTTTTCAAAAACCTCAGATAGTAGTTATAAGGGGTTGAACTTCCATTGTAATAGTTAGGATGGAGAAGGAATAAAAAATAATTATTTTCCATTCTCGTGTATTTGCATGGTTTTTAGATCTTGTGAATGAATCCAAGTTATTGGTTACATCATCTGGTATCATAGCAGGAAGATGGTTGGGAGAGGAAGAGGAAGAGCAGGGTATCTTGCTCAGATGCGCAGAGATATGCAAAACCTCCAAAGGCAAGTAGAAGATCTTACAAACGTGATGGCTAGTGAGAGAATAATACAAAGAGAAGTATATGATGAGGGGACAATATGAGGAGATATAGATCAACATACAAAACATGAAGAAGAATAATTAGAGCGCGTGACTTTTGAAGAAAGGATGCTCGGGGCTCTAGAAGGGAGAAATGATAGGATCATGATGGAAGTTTCATAATATGCAGGGAATCTTAAACCAGAGGAGTTAATAGATTGGCTGAACGCCACAGAATTTTTATTTTAATGGTAACCTATGCCAAAGGAAAAGAAGGTAACATTTGCATGCACCAAGTTGAAGGGTTACGCCATGATCTGGTGGGATCATGTGTAGAAAGGTAGACAAAATTAGGACCTGGAGCAAGATGGAATAAAAATTGCGAGAAAAAACTTCGCCTCTGGACTATGCCCAAACCCTTTTTCGTAGATTTTAGAACTTGAAGCAAAACCTATCCACCATGGAGGAACTCACAAACGAGTTTCATTAGTTGTCCATACACGTGGATCACCAGGAAACTGATGAGCAACTAGATGCAAGGTATGTGAATTGTTTAAAATGTTCTATTTAACTGAGCATGCATAGGGTTTGCAACATGGAAGAAGGCATACCAATTAGACTTAAAGGCCGAAGAAAAGAAAAACCGACAATTTTCTCAAAGGAATAAAGGAGCAAGGAGGGGTACATAGTCTGCCTCGCGGGGTGGTTTTAACTATGGCAAAGGTGAATCATCTGAAGGAGTTGAGAAAGCAGAAGATACTCGACAAGGTAACCTGAATCAACCATGAGGAAGAGGATTTCAGAGGGGTAGAGGTTACAGTGGTGGCAGAGGAGGACCTTATGTGTGTTTCAGGTGTGGTGTAGAGGGTCATCAAGCATTTGAATGCCCAAATTATAACATGCAAGAGATGAAACAAGGACAACAACATAGTTTGAATTTGGTCCAAGCTGAGAATGAAGAAGAAGGAGTTGAATTTGAGGTCTCGCCTGATATGGGGGAGAGTCTCGTGATACAGAGGTCAATGATGAATCCTGAAAAAAGAGCAAAGGTGGAGTGGCGACAATGAAGATTCTTGGCTTTGGACAAAAAAAATTCGAACCAGATGCACTTTTGGGGGAAAGGTATGTCAAGTTATTGTTGATAGTGGCAATTGTGATAATATGGTTTCCAAATAGATGATATATAAGTTGAAATTACGTTGTGAAATGCATCTCTATCCTTACCGAATTGAATGGTTCAAAAAGGGGAATGAATTCACCATTAATAAAATATGTTTGATCAAGTTTTCCTTCGGTGAGACTTATAAAGATGAAGTATGATGTGATGTCATTCTGATGGATGCATGTCATATGTTATCGGGGAGGCCTTGCCAATATGACAAAAAATCCATGCATGATGGAGGAAAGAATACCTACACCTTTTGGAAGGATGGATCAAAAGTTGTCATATTTCCCCTTAACGATGAGGGAAAAATTGAGAATGTGTTGTCAAAAAGAGGGTTTGTTAAGGAAATGAAGGCAACAGGATTCTGCTATGCATTAATAGTGCAAAAAGGAGTCATGGAAGACATACCAATTCCTATTGAAATGGCCAAGTTACTAGAAGAATATGTTGATGTTATCCTGAATGAACTACCTGATGGTCTTCCACCAAAGAGGGATATTCAACATCACATTGATCTAATCTCGGGATCATATTTACCTAATCAAGTAGCCTATAGGATGAGTCCTACACAACATGCATATCTCAACCAGTAAGTGACAGAACTTATAAAGAAAGGTTTGGTAAGAGAAAGCACGAGTCCATGTGTTGAACCAACATTGTTGACTCCCAAAAAGGATAATACATGGAGGATGTGCACAGATAACAGAGCAATCAGTAAAATTACCATCAAATATTGGTTTCATATACCGCGCTTGGACGACATGATGGATGTGCTAGCCGAAGCTAAATATTTTAGTAAGATTGATTTGCGAAGTGGATACCACCAAATCAAGATTCGTGAAGGAGATGAATGGAAAATTGCCTTCAAGACCAGGGATGGACTATATGAGTGGATGGTGATGCCATTTGGGTTGTCCAATGCACCTAGTACTTTCATGAGGTGGATGAATATTGTGCTTCGACCTTATATTGGTAAGTTTGTCCGCGTTTATTTTGATGGCATCCTAGTTTTTAGTAACAACAAAGAAGATCACTTGCAACATTTAAAAATTATATTGGATGAATTGAGAAAACATCAACTTTATGCAAACCTAAAGAAATGTAGGTTCTTGTAAGAAATTTTGGTATTTATGGGTTTTTTCATCTCGGCAGAAGGAGTTGAGATGGATTCAGAGAAGGTTAGAGCAATTTTGGAGTGGCATGGTCATAAGAGCATAACAAAAGTAAGAAGTTTTCATGGGTTGGCTACCTTTTACCAAAAACTTATTCAAAATTTTAGTAGTATTGTAGCACCCATAATAGATTGCACCAAAGGCAAGACATTCATGTGGACCAATGAAGCCGAAGAAAGTTTTAAGTTTCTAAAGAAGAAGGTAATTGAGGCACCCATATTAGCCTTACCGGATTTTGATAAAGTGTTTGAGGTAGACTGTGATGCTTTACATGTAGGCATTAAAGCTATACTTAGCCAAGCAGGTAGACCAATTGAATTCTTTAGTGAAAAGTTGAATGAGGTAAAAAATAACTACTCCACATATGATGTAGAATTTTATGAAATTGTGCAAGCATTGTGACATTGGAAGCATTATTTAGTGATGAAAGAGTTTGTGTTATTTAACGATCACATTAAATTAAAATATGTAAACACCCAAAAGAAATTGAACGGTAGACATGCAAAATGGGTCTCTTTCTTACAAAGCTACACCTTTGTTCTGAAGCACAAATCAGGATGGCAGAATCAAGTTGCAGATGGTTTGAGTCGGCGCACTATTCTTTTGAAAACCATGGAAAATCAAGTAATTAGGTTTGTTGCATTAAAGGATCTGTATGTGTGTATAATGATTTTCAGGAGATTGTGGAACAATTGAAGAATCCAGTCGCTGGGAACATGGATCTTAATCAGGGTGAATATTTTATGCAAGATGGCTACCTATTCAAAGGAAAACAACTATGCATTCTGATTGGTTCAACGAGATAAAGTATTATCAAAGACCTTCACAGTAATGGTTTGGCAAGACATTTTGGAAAGGATAAAATTTTATCCTTGATCAAAGATAAGGATTATTGGTTGAAGATGAAAAAGGATATAACCGGGTATGTGGCACGATGTAGGATTTTCCAAATGGCTAAAGGACACTAATAGAACATAGCATTGTATATGACATTACCAATGGCCACGGGCCCATGGACAGATTTGAACATGGATTTTGTGTTGGGACTCCCAAACACACAGTGAGGTAATGATTCTATTTTTGTGGTTGTTGATATGTTCTCTAAAATGGCTCAATTCAATGCTTGCAAGAAAACTAGTGATGCATCAAGGGTGGCATAATTGTTTTTTTCATAAGTTGTTAGATTGCATGGGGTTCCAAAAACTAATACCTCTGATAGAGATACTCAGTTTTTGGTTCATTTTTGGAGGACTTTGTGGAAGAAAATGGGGACTAAATTACAGTTCAATAGTGCCTATCACTCCCAAGCAGATGGGAAAACCGAGGTAGTAGATTAGAGTTTGGGAAACCTGTTACGAAGCATTGTTGGAGAGAAGCCCAAGCAGTGGGATTTGGATTTACCTTAAGCAAAATTTGCCTACAATAGTTTAGTGAATAGATCTACAAGTAAATATCCATTTCAGGTTGTTTACGGTAGAAATCCTATGGGTGTCATAAATTTGGTGCAACTACCACTTGGGTATAGGATCAGTGATGATGGAGAAGCATTTGCAAAAAACATTAAACAATTGCAGCAACAGGTGAGACAAAAACTATAGGCCAGTAATGAAGAGAACAAAATTATAAAAGATGTTCACCAACGATACTAGGTATTCAATGAAGGTGATTTGGTGATGGTTTATTTAAGGAAAGAATAGTTTCCTAGAGGAACCTACCACAAATTAAAGTATAAGAAAATTGGTCCTTGCAAGATTCTCAATAAAATCGATGACAATGCTTATAAGGTCGATTTACCAACTGATCTTGATTCTTCATAAATTATTTATATGGTTTATCATTATAGCTCTATGTATTTGTAACACCTTATTTTCCCCAGTCTGTAAAAATAACTATATTGGCCAAGAACTATGGAAAACTCAAAGATGTGAATGTTTGACTTGACGAACCTTTGTATAAAAGGTCGATGAATGTAAATTATGTTATGAATATGTGTTGCATGACTGTTGGGAGGGGAATGTGCTAAAATAGACCATGATGGATAATGAGAGGTGGTGGAAGGGACCTGGAATGGTTGCGTTAATTTCCACCGAGCGAGTACTGTACTGGTTTATACTTGCTCACAAACCGAAGCAGCTCTCTAATCCTGAAATGGATTTGCCGTCAGATTGGTAGGTGGGGAGGCTCCTCAAGAGTTAATGAGGGGATGGGGGTGAACCGCCCATCCGTAACAACCCTCATACCTGACCCCGGACGACGGAATTCGCGCCACACGTAACCTTGCAGACAGAAATTGGTAAGAGAGGAAATGTGGTCAGAGAGAGAGAGAGAGAGTAGTGCGCGTGACGGGGATCGCGAAAGAGACTGGAGAAACCCTGGAAATGCAAGGAGTTCTGAATACCAGGAGAAGGAGAGTAACCTTCGTCCTGGATTATTTTCCTGCATCAGGAGAAGGAGAGTAACTTTTGTCCTTGATTTTTGAGTTGGAAGTAGGAGACTGAACCTGAAAGCATCGTGGTCTAACTCGGGGGTGGCTAGTGGTAAATCTGTTTGGAGTCACTGAGCCTATGGTTGGGTGGAAACGAGCATCCCTCTCAGTAGTTGCATCACGCCTGGTAGATCTGATAAGTGTTTTATACCTTGTATTTCAAGCTGAATATCATGAATGCATGCTCATGTTTATATGCCCATAATAATTTTTGTGTAGAATGATTGCCTGGTGTTTTAATCTGGAAATAATGGATGCATGTGTATGCTTATATGTCATCGTTGGTTTCTATACAAATGGTTAAGTTTGGGGCCGGAAGGGTAGCTCTCTTTATATGTCATCGTTGGTTTCTGTACAAATGGTCAGGTCTGGGGCTGGAAGGGTAGCTCTCTAAGGTCTCAGAGTCATGGGAGTTTGAAGCCCCGAGAAGTTGAATTTCGTGATTCAAGCTCAGAAGGGATAGTGAGCCCAATTATAGAAAGAGAGAATACCTTATCATTTGGTAGACGAACGGTCGAAATCCTTTCGAGAATACCCTAGATCTATCGAGACTAATGGATCTAGAGAAGGAGCGCAGGCGTTAACACCTCGACCCTTTCAGCCTTTGCATGTAGCGATGGGATCCTGGACCATAGAGCCAAGGATCTGATGGAGACCTATTGACCGTCGATCTTAGCCTTTGTATAGGCAGGAGAGTAGCATTTCGCTGACTCGCATCTTGGAGTGGTTAAGGGTAGGGCTACAGGAACTCACGATTTGCGAGATCGCGACGTGATCGTGACCGTTGGATCAAGGGCAGGAGAGAACCATTGGATCATAACCTTCATGGGTATCGCCTATTGGGGGTTCAGAACTTGAGAGAGTTTCTTTTTTATTGTAGAAGTCTCGAAGTGTCGAGCATCGAGGGCTCGTGCAAACACGTGATCCATTCGTAAGTAGGGACCGCGTGGTTGACAGGTGGTGTAACAACAAGCGCCCAGAGAAAGGTGGGAACGAATGACAGGTGATGGACACATGTCGCCTAGGAAGAAGTCAACCCATTGTTGACTTATCGTATCTTGGGAACTCATGAAGGAGGAGTGTGAGGGCTCAACGCTCCAACTCACAAAGTCGTGAGATGTGAGTAGCACTAGTATTTAGCCTAGAAAGCGAGTGATCGGTGGTAGACATGTGTCACACTAGGAAAGAGTCAACCCATTTTTGACTTATCATGGATCGAGGTTTCGCAGGATGAAAAAGCTGCACCTTGATCGCTAAGGTCGCGAAACACCGAGAGCCGAGGTCTCGTGCGATGGGTGGCGGCGACACAGCTTGTGAGCAGAGTATAGCGGGGCCGACAAGTGGCATGTGCGCGTTGCTTTGACAAAGTCCATGCAACATTGACCTCTCGCGTCTCGGGGATTCGCGAAGGAGGAGCACGAGAGCTCAACACCTCAACTGACGAGGTTGCGAGTGGTGCTAGTGTTTGGCCTAGCCTACGGTTACATGTAGCAAGTGCTAGTGAGCAGGGAGCCATACTCGTATAGCATCTTGGGTATCAATGTTTGGAGAAAGGGGAGTCGAGAGTCTTGATTCCCAAATCGCGAGTTGCGAAAGTCGCTTGCGCTAAGGCTAGCTTGTGGTCGTTTGGAGGAGGATAAGGGAAGAGAGGGTCCACTCTAGGCCCCATAGAAGTCCCGAGGATTCTGTTCCTCGAAAGAAAAGACGAAAAATCTAAGTTGTTGTAGTGGGTGTGTGACAAATTGGTATCAGAGCATGGTTAAAACACTTGGCCTGCTTGGGCTCATGAACGAGTTGCGCAGAAACTCTATTTGAGGTACTCTTAAAAGGAGTAACCCTTTATCTTAACCCCCTTTAGCAAAAGACGAAGTTAAGAATGAAAATTCCTATTGTGTGTATGCATTTGAAAAATATGAATTATGCACTAATTGTGAATGAATATAATGTTGACTAACAATAAGTGTTTTTCTTGCACAACAAGTGGACGATCAACCGCGGGAAACTGCAGACGCGTAGAATGGTGACACACCACGAAGTGGGGGATGGCTCCCATAATAGAGACAAATAGTATGATGAAAGGAGAGCGGTAGAGACCCCTCCCGATCTAGCTGAGACTGTGAGAAGCCTCATGGTCGAACTACATAGCTGCAATACCGACAATGAGAGGTTGATAAAAGAGTAAGAGAAGCAAACATAAATTAATGCAGTCTTGCTGTAGAGTTTATTCAACATACAAAGACAATTGCAGTATGAACCTGACACCAGTCACGTGGACCGACGACAGACAAAGAAAAGTCGAAGTCCACCTGAGATACAGAAATGTGGTCTTTTAAGTGGCCACACTGGGAAGAGCAACTCAAGAAAGGTCCACCCCAGAGATAAGGGACAAGCATCGGATGATTCCTCTAGAAAGGAAACTGGCGACTCAGAGGGATCTTCTAGTAGCAGAACTAGTTCTTATTCCTAAAGAAAACAGAAGAAGTGAAAGCATTCCAAAAGTCATAATCTCGAAGAATTCAAGAAGGCCAAACCACCCTCTTTCAACGATGAAATAAAGAAGGGGGAGGAAGCAAAGGCCTGACTGCTTGGACTAAAGAAGTATTTTAGAGTCCATGACTTCTCAGAAAACTTGAAGGCCTGAGTAGCCACTTTCAACTTGAATGGAAAGGCTTCCATTTGGTGGGAAGACCTTAAGAATGTAAAAGGGATTCATGAAGAGGACCTATCTTGGGAACAGTTTGAGAAATAATTCAGAAAGAAGTATCTGTCGGAAAAGTATTTCGACGAAAAGACTAAAGAATTCTATGAACTCAAACTGGGGCAACGCACCATAGAGGAATATGTCAGCAGATTCCTCGAATTGCTGAGGTATGTACCCTATATAAAATCAGAGAAGGCAAAGGTGCAACGATTCATCAATGGACTACCTAAGGACTATTAGAACAAGATTGAGTTTGACGAGCCAAAGACCTTAGAAGACACTATCCGAAAGGCAAGATATTGTTACAAACAGCTGGGGCATCAGACAGAACCTCGTGAAAACTGGAAGCAGAAGAATAGTTCAGGATTCCAGAAAAGGGGTTTAAATCCCAAGATTTAAAAACTATAAGAAGGACTCAAGGATGAGCTTCCCAACCTGAAGTGTACACTAGCAGAATTTCACCTCCCAGAGCGGAAATAAACCTTATGCATCTACCCCAGGAAAGATTGATGACCCAAAGAGAGAACCCTTGAAATGTTGGGGTTGTGGAGAAGAACATCTACTGAGGGACTGCCTGAACCGACAACAGAACAGTAAGAGAATTTACAACGTTCAAGAAGCTACCACCGTCAATGACGTAGCCAGGAGTGTGCCGCAAATTTATGCAGCCTTGGATAATAAACAAGCTGACCACCAAGCTTCAGTGGTGGAGATGGAAGGTATG
>CBVK0100740768.1:0-13805 GCA_900067695.1 Picea abies
CAGAAAGTTAGAGGGAAACTCTAACTTTATAATTACAAACAATCATGTAAAATTAGTGTATAACAAATATTCAAACTATATATATATATATATATATATATAATCGACAATATAAAAACAGATAATGAATATATAGCTAATTACTACGAGACAATATTCATTCGATCTCCCATCAATGTGCTAATATTTCCTACAATGTTTTTTAGCTATTGCTATTAAAATTATTACGGGATGTGTAGTGAAATTTTTTTTTGCAAGGGCAATAACATCTACCATCACCCTTTTCACCCTCTTTATTTTTTTTCCCACCTCTAATATTTTGCGACATTATTTCGCACAAAAATATCCTTTCTGAACTGTCGTTGTTATAGAAAGATTGTCACAACATCTCTAATTTGTAAAATATTTATATATATATTTTCGTTGCAAGAGCGACGAACATTGACCAAATCAATTTTGACTTTGTCAAATAGTTGGGTGACTGTTTGAACAATGTAACGGTCATCATTGGATCGTCGATAACCAAAGGTCATCGCAAGAGTGATGAGTGTCCACTATCTTCACATTCGTCTCTCTTGAGATGTACAATTGGTTTCATCTCAAGAGTGACGAACAAAGGATGGATTTATAAAAAAATTGAAAAATTCAACTCTTTATCTTCAATTTTGCGACGAAAGGGTACTTTCGTCGCAAGTAGCTCTTTATCTTCAATTTTGCGACGAAAGGGTACTTTCGTCGCAAGTAGTCGTCGCAAAATTTTCAGTATGTAGTAGTGATAATAAGAACTTTTCCTTCTTCAACTATGGAATCTTGGCTCTGGAAATGGATCAAATGTGGTAACATTCTTCCTCTATGCCCATGGATGGGTCTCCTCCTCTCCCAATAGGTGTTCTTCTATCTCCCACATCAATAATGGATTATTTACAACTCAACTATTTATTCTTTGAGTTGCAGTCTAAGTTTCCATAAATCAAACTCTACAATAGTGTGAATTTGGATGTCTATTAACGAGTCCTTATTTATTTGAGTGGAACTCCACATCTATAAAATATTTATCTTCAGCTAATGGACATAATAGTTCTCAACAAATAATTTCAAAATCAATTTCTCTTCATGATAACTAAATCAATTCCATGTCCACTTAATATGCACTAATGAATTCTCCAGTGGATTTCCCATGGATGGATAAGGAAAATTATCTTATGTCCTATCTTTTAGTGCAAGTTCCAACCAAACCCCTTCCAAAACCAATTACACCCCTTTTATTTAGTTTCATGCTCCCATGGCGGATGTTAGATGCCATCCCTTCATTCTTCTCCAACACCAACAAAGAAAATCCTTATGCTTCCTCTCCTTTGGCATGTACAATATTCCCCCACTTTCTTGCAATAGTCTCGTGCCACATGGTAGTGCTTAAACTACCAACATTTACCATTCTTAAAGGTGAAGGACCATGTGCATATGTGGATGTGGGGAGATATATCTATGAGGTGAGAGTCCATGAAATAATTTCAAGTTGCAGAAGGTGAGGTGGGTGCTCTACACTCCACTTTCATCCTTCCTTCACATACATTACTATACAAGATGCATAGCAAGGGGAAGTGATGTGAGTTCTCCTTACATCAAAATCATATTTCCTCCTCATGACTTACAAACGTGGAGCCTGGGGTCATGTAGAGATGCTTCCACATTGCCTATGCGAAGCACGTGCTATGCAAATATGTGAAATGGGGAATGCTAGGTTGAGAAGGATTTGCACTTATGCTACCAGTATGCACCCACACAAGAGAATTTAGTTCTCTATATGTTGGGATATATACCATCTAATATAAAACACCTTTAGATCAAATGATATATATCCCAACATATAGAGCATTAAATGCTCTACTATAGAGTGCATATTGTTTGCTCCACACTTCAAAACTAATGTACAGTGTGGGACCATGTTTTTCCTCCTCACCATAAACTTGTCAAAACCCTTAAAAAAAATAAACAAGGATTTCTTTGTCAAATATTAAGAATGGAACCTTATGAATAATTCACGATTGCATTAAAAAATACTTGCCAAAACTTGAACAAGACATTCACACATATTTTGTAAGTGTTTTGTCTCGAATTCGTGGATCCAATTTGGATCAAGAAACTCATCTTCCCTATGCAAGGTGACATTATTAGTTCCCTGTTGTGCATCTCTACCATTGCCACTTGTTTCAACAAAACCACAATAACATATAATTATACAATTTCATGCATTAAATTTTCCAATAATGTTGATATTCAATAAAAATACAATTTTCTTGCTTGTCTTTTCTCCTTGATATATTAATGAATCCTGCTGCATACATGGATGGTCATCTATATAAAATACCTCCTATATATTCTAATGAATTCAAAGAAAATTATGGCATAATTATGCAAGGAATATTGATATCATGTTAGAGGCAATATTTTCAGAGATACTTTGGTCTATAGAAAGGCAATAATGTAACCTCTCCTTGAAAAGGTACATGCATTGTTTTTGTAATAAATAGGCTTAAGTATATCTTGGGATTTTAGAAGGACCTATTATGAAACTCTGAAAAAGGAACTCCTATATTAGAGGGCATAGAATCAAATCTATGGCATGTGATGTATAAGGATATATTATATGACTCTTGATATAGGTGGTTTATTTTTTTATTTTTTTATCTATTAGAAATATCTTCTCCATAAGCATCTTCTCTCACACAAATTTGGACATTCAATGGATGGAAAGACTTGGATAATTTTTGTGTATATAGGACATTTCATCTCCTGTTTACTCAACAAAAAATGATACTCTTAGAAGGGGATGACTACTTTATAGGTGTTAATAATATTTTCTTTTGGTCCTCATTTTCCTCTTTTTATTCAAGCCTTAATCTTCTTCATGTTGAAATTTCTTTGAAAAAACCACAAAGTGTTTTTAAGTCTACCTTTTCTAAAAAAAAAATTCAAGATTGTTCCACATTCTACATGGTTTTTTCTTTCCACATGGGATGTGGAATCCTTTATGTTCCTCGTCCTTGTCATGTTATCCACACTTGACATTGACTTTTGAGTGTGAACATATAGATCTCAATCTTGTGTATTCCTCCATGCATCATGTCTTTGAATTTTTCATAACATCCCCATGTAGATGTGGAGGTCCTTTACCATTCCCCAATTTGTGGCTTCTATCATTTCACTTCCATTTCCCTCACTCTGTAGACCCTTCTTAAACTTTGCATCCCACATTTCACTTCCCTTGCTTCATAGCCTCTTCCCAAACTCTGCCTCCCACATGTATTTTTTCATGTAGGTGCAGAGATCCTATTATGTCATCAATCACCCACATTCTTCATTCCACCTCTACTTCAAATTTTGGATGTGGCTACAAAGGGTTGTGCGATCGTCTTATTCATTTGAAATTGCTTCATACCCTTTCAATTAAGTTTGACATACAAATGACACTCTTTGAAGGAGTTTGGTGGCCTCATTATTATATCAAATTTGATGGCCGTAGGGGGTGGTTGAAGTCTTTAATGTCAATTAAATTCATTTAACATAAATATCTGCTGATGTGTCAATCTCAAAACTATAGTTAAGTTATTAAATTACAAAATAATTTGTTTGTATTCAGAGAATATAGAAGACTATGACAAGAAAAAAGGATAGCATGCAGAAGAAAGCTTGAGCCTTTCTATGGAAATATTGTCAACTCATTAGAACAATAAGATAAAGACTTACATTGGATTGCAACATATAAGTGGTATTTGGGGTAGGAGGAAGACAAAATGGACAATAATAAAATATGGACCTAGGGGTTGGAAAAGGAGGAAGACAAAATGGACAATAATAAAATATGGACCTAGGGGTTGGAAAAATACGGTTGCATGCCAGAGTTGTTTAATTTAAGAGAATTAGTGATGTGGTGTGATAATAGGTTAGATTCAAAGCATAGAGTTGTAAATATTAAGGAACATAATAAGAACCTAGGGCCCCTCAATCCAATTACATTAAGAAGAATGCTCTGTGTCCATGAACCAACAAGAACCTTCAAGCTTCTTGAGGCTAATGCTTTTATGGATTCACAGAGCAAAGGTGTTGGTATTCTAAAAGAATATCTTATACAACCCATGACAATAAATTATATGATTTATTAGAATGAATTATGTGACTTAGATGAGCCTTATGAGGAACTGGATTATTTTTTCCCCTCGATAACTGGCTAAGAAACAATGGTCCAAGTTCCTAGATATATATTGTGTGTCATGCATCACATTGTGCATAGGAATCCATCTTCCACTAGTGAGAAATTATCTTCAAGGATATTTCCCACCAATTATTAAATTTTATCAAGACTAAATAGTTTTCATGATGTCATACTTGGTTTTCACCCTAATTTTCTCTAATACCTCTGAGAAATTAGTTCCAAAAGGCAATATTGAGTATTAAATGGACTTGGTGCAATGTTGGTATATGACATTATTAAAACATATATCCCCATTTCACTTTCACAGGGTCCAAGATTCATTTGTGGGAAGATTCAGACACAATGTTGATAAGGAGGGAGCTAGAAAAGCTAACCCTCAAACAAGGAATTTCCTTGTATTTAGGGGTGATTAATTTTATGAGGAGCATTATACATGTACCAAACTATATGGGTTTGATGGGAAACATTATCACCTCCCAAAGTTTCTTTGTGATTGATTATTATTAATTGAACTCTGCAAATAATATGAATGATGTTCAATTTTCTTTGACAAAAAGAAAAATCCCAGGGGAATTTTTTGGTTCCATGTTCCACATGAATTTGGCTATCTCTTCTTCAGTTATCTCCCTAGTTAACTGGTTATTGTCATATTCCAAGACAATATTTGGAACATTGTTGAGCATTGTTTGTATGTCCTCATTTGATCCTTCATCATTTGGTTGTAGACTCACGGAAACATTATCACCTCCCAAAGTTTCTTTGTGATTGATTATTATTAATTGAACTCTGCAAATAATATGAATGATGTTCAATTTTCTTTGACAAAAAGAAAAATCCCAGGGGAATTTTTTGGTTCCATGTTCCACATGAATTTGGCTATCTCTTCTTCAGTTATCTCCCTAGTTAACTGGTTATTGTCATATTCCAAGACAATATTTGGAACATTGTTGAGCATTGTTTGTATGTCCTCATTTGATCCTTCATCATTTGGTTGTAGATACAGGGATTCAAAATGCCGAGAGGCTACTTCCTTGACTTGATCAAAGGTGTCAAGTCGTTTCCCAATATTAGAATGGGTAGAAGTGACTTTATTTTTTTTCCTCCTACTTTGTGCTTGTTTGTGAAAAAAATAAGTGTTTGAGTCCCTTGCTTTTAACCATAAACTTCTTGAATTCAATCTTCGGTGTTCCTCTTCTCTGCGCAAAGAGAGATGAAGATGTTGATTGGATTCCTTTTCTTGATTCAGAAGAGAATCAATGGCTTCTTCCTCTTCTAATCATTTTTGTATGCTCAAAATATTTTCGGCTTTTACAAATCTATCTTGGTACGGAGGGATGAAAGAAGATTTCACCCAATATTTGAGGGAGAACTTAACTGCCTTTAGCTTGCTTTCCTAGATGAAGTTAGGAGACCCAAAGAAAGGGGAGGACCATGCTTTCTTGATGAGGGGGGTAATATCTAGATTTTCTACCCATAGGGGGTTAAAGAGGAAAGCCAAGGGGCCAAAGTTATGAGGGTTTCTAAATATTAGAGAGATAGGCTTATGATCGGAAGTGGCTGAGGGAAGAATGTGTGAGGAAATTTCTAGGGGGGAGAGGAGGAAACTACTGTTGATGAGGAAGCGATCCAAACGAGTTGCTATATGACATAGACCAGAGCACCTGTTATTCCAAGTAAATTTCCCTTTGGAAGGTTTGACATCCCGTAAGTCCCAATCTGAGATGAGGTCCATTAGTTTCTCAGAGAAAGGATCTCCGACTTTAATACCTCCTTTTTTTCACCTGAATTGAGATGGGTATCGAAATCCCCACCAATTATGCAAGAGGAAAGATCAATAGAGTTTTTGAGTGTTGAGAGAGAGTTCCAGCGGGAGGTTTTGTCTGAGTATGAATGTGAGATCAATACATTAACTACTGAAACAATATTATTGGAATCCTTTTTTTTAAGAATTGTTAAAATCGAGTGTTGAGTATTTAGAGTTGCCTCAAGATTCCAGATCTGTTCATCCCAAAGAATATCTATTCCACCGGAGGCACCCTGAGATCTTACAACAATGCCACCACAAGTTTTGATTTTTTTTTTGTTGTTTATAAAACATTTGTCTCCTCCAATTTTGTGTCTTGGAGGAGTATTACAGAAGGTTTGGAAATTGATTGGAGATATTTTAGGGCTTCAACTTTGGATTTATTTCCAAATCCCCTGCAATTCCAGGAGAGGATATTCATTGATGGGGGGTGGAGGAGGCTCGACTGGCATAAACTGGTAGATCAGAGTCTTTGTTTCCTCCTCTTCTTCTTTAGGTGTACATCGAGCTTTCTATAGATAGTTGATTTCCTTGGGATTTCTCTTTTGATGTCGATTCTTCTCTGATTTCTTTGTTAGACTTGCGTCCAGATTTCCTAGGTTTTTCCGGGTGGATTTCCCCTTCTTCAATTTCTCGATTATGTTGCAATTCTGAAAGAGGATCTTCTGGTTCTTGTAATTCCTCTTCTTCGGAGATCTCATGGAAGCTTTCCTCTTCTCCCAATTCTTCGGATATTCTTTCTAGAATAGGAGGAGAGGAGTGTGTCAAAGGATCTGGTGTTGGATCAACAGTAGGGGTTTTCTTTGAGGAAGGTTATCCCAACATTTCAAAGGTGTTTTGAGAGGGAGAGGGGGGGTTAGGGGCGTACTTCTTAAGATGGATTTTTTCAGAAGAAGGATGATGGGAAGGACCTATTTTATGGGCAGATCCAGAGGGACCAGGGGAAGAAGTAACTCCTTTACTAGTTTTAGCTTTCTTACTGACCTGCTGCCAACCTTCTTGTTGTTGTGAGGCATCTTCTTCTTGTGCTTGTTTGTTAGTGGGCCAATTTTTGGCAAAATGACCATATTCGTGGTAGGTATTACATTTGAATGGGAGTTGTTCGTAGTCCAAATTTTGAATATAGGTCCAATCGTCCAACCTCATTTTGATTTCTTATGGGAGCCCTTTTTCCAGATCTACCTCCACATAGATCCTAGCACAAGAATACATTTTGGATTTGGGTTCAGCTTTGTCTATGAATTTTCCCAAGGTATCTTCGATACTTTTTAAAACTTGATCCCCCCAGTACTGGAAAGGTAGGTGAGGGAGGCGAACCCAAACTGGGACTTTTGAGGGAATGTCATTCTCTGGATCGAAATCTAGGTATATTTGTTTAAGTATAAACCTCAGGGACCGAAGAAATATGGACCGTTCTGGAAAATGAGATCTCTATCCTCTTTATGTTCAAAATAAAAAATATAGAAGCCCTTACCACAAAAAAAAAATGATTCATGCGTCCCTGTATCAGAGGATGACAATTCCTCTCAATCCAAAGGTCTATTTGACGAGAAGACGACCATAACCCCATGAAATGGCCGACAAGGGCTCTGGAGGTGAAGTGGAGAGATTTTCTTCGTGCCGCTATGCAAGAAATAGCTACTTTTGGGATTTGATCTAGCTTCTTGACGAACTGAGAATATGCAGGGCGAGAGGGGGGGATTTCCAAAGAACCAACCAAAGTATTAAAGGCGATGAATTCATTTTCAAAGTTTGGAGGAGGGTCTGGATCAGGGGAGGCCATAGGGAGGGCCGAGGTGGTGCAGAGGGAGACACCAAGCTAGGGTTTCCATAGGTGTGTATTGGGTTCTTATTATTGATCTTGTATATATCCATTAATATTAGGGATTATAACACGTTGATATTGTTTCATTACAAAATGATGTTTACTTCTCCTTGATCCTTTGCATTTGGAACAACCACAAAATACAAATGCTTCATAGTAAATGCTTCATTTGGAAACCCAAACCGGGAAAACAAACATCTTCTATATTCATATCATCATACATTGTTTACAATACAATATACATATAGGATCCCTTAGCATCCAAAACCCTAATCAAATAACACAGATTAGTCAACAACCCTAATTCCTTAATCAAAAATAGAAAACCATCGACGAAAATCATGTAACACTATTTATAGTTGTGTGAAGAATATAACACGTACCCAACATTCTCCCACTTGTTTTTTCTTTGCATACAGGGGGTTACAAGGTTACATAGTCAACAATCTAGGGCAACAATGCCCATAGATCCTCTACACCAAGAGAAATTCTCAGTGCTCACAAATTTTGTTAATGAATCTGCAACATTCTTCAAAGTGTCCACTTTCATCATAAACACCTTCTTTTATTCAACCATATCACTTACAAATTGATATTGAATATAAATATGCTTTGTCTTTGAATGATAAGTTGGGTTCTTCGCAAGAAAAATTGCACTCCGACTGTCACAATCTATCCTTATAGCTTGTACAAACCCAATACCTGAACACAATATTTGTAACCATACAACTTCCTTGCTTGCATGAGTGGCTACCATGCATTCAACTTATGTAGTTGAAGGTGCCACTACAGACTATCTTTTTCTCATCCAATTGATTTCTCCTCCAAAAAGGTTAAACACATACCATCTTGTATGTAACATACCCACTACGGGAACTAAGATTTTTCGACTTTTTCCTTCCTTTCACTGAGGAACAGAATTCCCTGAATTCCTATGGGGCCTGATGCAGTTCCTACCATCCCTTATCCTTACCCATCTGATCATGGGTCATGACCACAGGCCTTACCGAAGCAGGAATTTCGGCTTTTGCGATACGGGAAATTGTGATGCATGCGATCCCCTGCTCTCTTGTCTCTCGAAGTGTCGAAATCCGAAGGGGACCAATAGTTTGTCATAACTAATAATTGCCTCAGATTTAAAAACATGGCACTCCACCTTTCGGGGTTTACTCCCTCAGGATTTCAGGATGTACGACGACAGGAGGTCTCACACCTGGGTTTCCTGGGAGCCGAAACTCCGAAACACCAAACTCTAACATGCTCCACTATTTCGGGGTTTCCTCCATCGGGATTTTAGGATGTGCGACGACATGAGGTCTCGCACCTGGGTTTCCCGGGAGCCGAAATACCGAAGTATAATAACTTCTCCATACCCTATTTTTCGGGACTTCGTAAGTCGGGATTTTGGGACTTGCGAGTACAAGGGAAACTTACCCTTGGGTCTTCCGGGTTCCGAAAAGCCAAAATGCCAAATCAAATCACACTATGCCTATTCGAGATTCCGCGAGTTGGGTTTCGCATATCAGAACTTTGCGATACAAGAGGCTGAAGCTTCACGCTCCTCGACTACCCGAATGTCGAAAAGCCGATACACCCGCTCATCATACACTTGACCAAATTTAGGGTTTCGCAGTTTGGGATTTCGCAACTAGTGGGTACAAGGGAACTTATCCTTGAATATCTCGGTTCCCGAAATACCGAACATCAATACTTACCCATGCTAGTCCAATTCGGGGTTTCACGACGTGCACAGATAGGAGGTCTCGCACCTAGACCTTCCAGGAGCCGAAACTCCAAAATACAAACTCTTAAACCTGCGCATCTATTTCGGGATTTCACCCATCGAAATTTCGCGGGTCAGGGATTCGGGACTTGCAAGTACAAGGGACTCGCCTCTAGATATCCTGGGTATCAAAACTCCAAGATCTTATATCTTCTCCATACTATTATCATTTCAGGATTTCACGAGTTAGGGTTTTGGGAATTTGCGAGTACAAGGAAATACTCCCTTGGGTATTCCGGGTTCCGAAACATCGAAATGTCCTAACTCATCCACACGCCGTCATTTCGGGATTTCATATGTCGAGATTTCATGGGTCACGAGGACAAGGATTCTTACCCTCTGATCTCTCGGGTGCCAAAAAGATGAAACGCTTACCGACCGCCACGTGTACTCTACAGCTGGGTGGTCCAGGTACTCCCATGGGTCTTGGAATTGACGGTCCCGATTTCTTCACTAATTACAAAGGTTAAAAAGGGGTTGAGACATTAACGCTTGCATTCCTTCATCCAATTTAACGGTCGTAACAGACCTTATATCCTCCGAAAGGATCTCATTCGTGCATTTAGCAAGAGGAAGGGTATCCTGGGTACCGAACCTACGAAACATCACAACTCATCCATGCTAGTTCATTTCGAGGTTTCGCTAATCGGGATTTCGGGACTGGTGAGTACAAGGGAACTTACCCTTAGGTGTCCCGGGTACCGAAATATCGAAACATCAAAACTAATTACGCTATACTCATTTCGGGGTTTCGCAAATCGGGATTTCACGTCTGGTGAATACAAGGAAACTGACCCTTGGGTTTCCTGGTTGCCGAAACACTGAATACCAAGCTCTAAGAGACCCACTCTCTCTCTTGCAGGGTTTTAAAACTTAGGCCTTAAAGTCCTGCATCGGGTTCCTGTGCAGATTTTCACTAGGTTTTATGACCAGACTGATAGGTCTTCTTAAATCCCTGAACTATTAACATTTGTGATAGATAAAAGGTAAATCCAGGATTTTACCAAGGCAGTAGTCCTTTCAGGGAACTTACCCCGGCTTTGGAATGTAAGGGAACGATCCCGAAAGGGTGTCCCTGTGAGGAATTCTATCCAGGGCCGCATGAGAGACAAATAAGGGAAACAACCTCCCGAGAACAGACTTAAAAACTGGATTCGTTCAAATACATATATCTATATATAAATAAGCCGAATGTGGTCATTCCAACATAAGCATGCAACCACCATTCCGATCAAAACACCATGCAGACATTTCTACACAGAAACCATTTATAAGTGTTCAAACCATGAGCATACATTCCAAGATATTTAAATTCAAGATACAATATATAACACTTATTAGAAAAACACTGGGTTTGATGCAACTGTTGAGAGGGGTGCTCGTTTCCACCCAACCGTAGGCTCAGCGACTCTGAATGGATTTACCACTAGCCACCCCCGAGCTAGACCACGATGCTTGAGACTCTTAGTCTCTGTTCTTCAGCGATCGAGAACGAAGGTTACTCTCCTTCTTCTCTGCTATTGCTCACTCTGTATTTTGTTCCAGAGTTCTTCCAATCTCTTTTCTACGATCCCTCCCTCACGTCCCCCCCCCTTTTTTTCCACACCCTTTTTACCTGCCTTTTATTTTCCGGCAAGGTTGAGTGTGGGATGAATTTCCCCATGGTGGTCAGGTCTGAGGCCTCCATGGATGGGCGGTTCACCCCCATCCCTCATTAACTCATGAGAAGCCTCTTCATCTTACAACCTGGTGAGTAATTCATTTCAGAGCCAACGAGCCGCTCTTGGTTCTCCGGGCCAGTGAAGACCAAATACGGTATCGGTTTTGGTGGAAGTTAGCGCCACCATTCTAGGTGCCTACCACCACCTTTCTTTAGCCATCGTGGTCTCTTTTTCAGCACCTCCCCCTCCCAACAATCCTGCAACATATATTCATAACATTATTTACATTTGTCGACCCTTTATACTAAGGTTCATTCAAATCACACATTCACATCTTTGAGTTTGCCATAGTTCTTGGCCAGTATAGTTATTTTTACAGACTGGGGGAAACAGGTTGTTACAATTCCCTCCCCCTTAAAGGAACATCGTCCTCGATGTTCTATCTATCAAAATGACATGTATGTATCGAGGTAAACAAAATTGGATATGCCTGTTTCATGGCATCCTCCATTTCCCATGTAGCCTCATCTGGGCCAAAATGTCTCCACTGCACCTTGACCTGTGCAATGGTTCGGTTCTGGAGCGGGGTTTCCTTTCTGTCCAATATGCATTGAGGTTCTGGTAGGAATTCTCCCTCCAGTTCCACCTGGATCACAGACCAGTCAATTATATGATTATAATCATGTACATATTTATTCAATAATGAAACATGGAAAACATTATGTGCTTTTACTGTGGGAGGAAGNNNNACATGGAAAACATTATGTGCTTTTACTGTGGGAGGAAGTGCTAGCCTATAGGCTACAGGTCCCATTCTATCTAGAACCTCAAAGGGTCCACAATACCGAGGTGCCAACTTGGCACAAGCTCCCATTTTTAGAGAACTCTTCCTAGGCCTAACTCTTAGATATACATGGTCTCCCATCTTGAACTCTCTTGGAGTTCTCTTTTGGTCAGCGTAACTTTTCTGTCGATTCTGAGCGACCTTCAAGTTTTGTTTTATCTAAGTCACTTGTTGTTCCATTTATTTCAACATGTCGGGTCCAAAAGAAATTCTGTTTACGGGATTACTCCAACTGACAGGAGTGTTGCACGACCTACCATATAGGACTTCGAAGGGACTCATCTTTAAGGATTCTTGGTAGCCGTTGTTGTAGGCGAATTCCACCAATGGCAGGTAATCTTCCCACTTCTTGAGTTGATGCATTACATGCATTCTTAGCATGTCTTCTAGTATTTGATTCACTCTTTCCATTTGTCCATCGGTTTGAGGGTGATAGGTGGTGCCAAACAACAACTTGGTCTCTAAATCTGCCATCAGTGATTTCCAAAAGTTGGAAGTGAATTTTGTGTCTCTGTCAGACACGATCTCTTTCGGCATAACATGCAGTTTAAATATCTCCTTCACGAATACCTGAGCGATGTCTATTGCCTTGCAAGTCGACTTGACGGGGATGAAATGGGCATAATTGCTTAATTTATCCACCACTACCATGATGGCGTCATTCTGTTTGGTCGAGGTTGGTAATCCGGTGATGAAATCCATGGAGATGGTTTCCCATTTCCATTTCGGGATTGGTAGAGGTTATAATAATCCTGCTGGGTGTCGATGTTCTGCTTTTACCTATTGGAATTCTATGCATTTGGCTAGGTACTCAACTATGTCTTTCTTCAATACAGGCCAATAGAATTGTTTCTTGGTGGCCCTGATCATCTTCTGGTATCCTGGATGACCAGTATAGGGTCTTTTATGTAGTTCATCCAGTATGAACCTCTTCAAGTTGTCAAAATCTGGGATATACAATCTGCTTCGGTAAGTGAGCAGGCCTCCTTCTATCATCTGGTAGTCTCCGTACTTTACCCCTGTGGGCTCTTGCTGTAGGTACGAGGTCACGGTCTGGACGAAGGGATCTATTTCTTGTGCATTTCTGACTCTTTCCTTGACATCTGTCTTGCAAGAGCTCACCGCGGCCAGGTGAATTGTTTTCATGCTTCTGCTAAGGGAATCAACCACCCTATTTTCCTTTCCCTTAATATGTTTTATTTCAAAATCAAACTCACTGAGGAGGGCCATCCACCTAGCTTGTCTGGCATTGAGCTTTGGTTGGTCAAACATATATCGCAATCCACAGTGGTCTGTCATAAGTATAAATTTTCTTCCCAGGAGGTAATTTGTAAATTCTAACCTTGTACAATGTCTACTGTAAACAGATATTCAGAAAAGAATAGAAAAGATACAATGGAAAATGCAAACATTACACAGATATTTTTCCCTAGAAACCCAAACCGAGAAAACCAACATATATTATATTCATACATTGTGTTACATTGTTTACAATACAATATACATATAGGAGCCAGTGGCATCCAAAACCCTAACCCAATGACCTGAATTAGTCCAAAACCCTAATTCCTTAACCAAAAATAGAAAACTATCGACAAAAACCATGTGCCAAAAAAACCACCTAAATACATGACACTACTACTCGTGCAAAGAATATAACACATACCCAACATTC
>CBVK0100740769.1:0-23300 GCA_900067695.1 Picea abies
CCAAAACCCTAATTCCTTAACCGAAAATAGAAAACCATTGGTAAAAACCATGTGCTGAAAAAACCACCTAAATACATGACACGTTTCTCGAGGTAGGTGTCACATTTCTTGAGGCATAATTTTTTTTTCCGGGGGTGTTGCCCCTGCACCCCCCGAGGGGGGGTCTAGCGGCCCCCCCTCTAACCCCCCTATGTACCCGATGCATATGCTTAGGAACTACTACTCGTGCAAAGAATATAACACATACCCAACATAATGCCTCCACATTTTCAAGGCGTGCACTCTAACAACCAGCTCTAGATCATGGGTCACATAGTTGACTTCGTGCTCATTCAATTTTCAGCATTCATAGCTGACCAGACTTCCTCCTTGCATAAGGAATCCTCTGAGCCCTTCCTTACAGGAATCTGTGCACACGAGGAAGTCATCTTCGGGATCGACGATCTTCAACACGGGTGCATGGATCAGTAGATGTTTCAGGGTCTAAAATCTTTCTTCACATTTCTGTGTCCACATGAATTTTGTCCCCTTCTTCTGGAGGGCAGTGATTGGATAACCAATCTTGGAGAATCCTTTTATAAATCTCCTATAGTATTCTACTAATCCCATAAAGGATCTGATATCCGAAACATCCTTTGGGGTAGGCCATTCCATGATAGACCTGATTTTGTCAGGGTCTACTGCTACTCCTTCTTCGGATAGAACGTGGCCTAAGTAATGTATTTGCTTCTGGAAGAATTCACATTTGCTGAATTTGGCATAGAGATGATGTTCTTGTAGCACTTGCAGCACAAGCCTAAGATGCTCTTCATGCTCTTCTTCATTCTTGGAGTAAATTAATATATCGTCAATAAAAACCAACATGAATTTGTCGAGGAATTTGCTGAGTACATTGTTCATCAAGCACATGAAAGTGGCAGGGGCATTGGTTAACCCAAATGGTACTACCACAAACTCATAGTGACCATACCTCGTCCGGAAGGTAGTTTTATGGATGTCTTCACCCTTGATTCGAACTTGATGGTATCCTGACCTCAAGTCAATCTTTGAGAAAATAGACGCACCCCCTAATTGGTTGAACATGTCATCGATCATGGGCAAGGGGTACTTGTTCTTTATGGTTACCTTATTGAGTTGACTATAATCTATACACAGTCTAAGGGTACCGTCCTTCTTTTTCACAAATAGGACTGGTGCTCCCCATGGAGACACGTTGGGCCGGATATAGCCCTTATCCATCATTTCTCTTAATTGCAATTTGAGTTCAACTAACTAGGGTGTGCTCATCCGGTAGGGCGTCCTAGACACTGACACTGCTCCCAGTGCAAGTTCTATCGAGAAGTCTATGTCTCTTCTTGGAGGTAGACCCGGTACCTCTTTCGGAAACACATCTATGTATTTTCTCAGGGTAGGGTGGTCTTCGAGGCTTGGTTTGTCATCTTCAATAGTTTTCAACACTTGTATTGCATATAGGGGACATCCTTTTCAGCAATACTTTCTCATTTGTAGAGCTGATATTTGTCTCACCGAGACAGGTTTTTGGATCCCTTGAAGGGTTATCCTTTTCCCTTCTTTACTTACACATTCTAAGGTTTTATGGTAACAATCCAATCTGGCTTTATGGGTGGCTAGCCAGTCCATACCAATCAATAGATCATACGATCCTAGGGGTAATATGTTAAGGGTTGCTTGGGTGGGTAATTCACAAAACATTAATTGGTAGGTTGGTATGACCTCTGCTACCCTTCTTTTGGTGCCAGTGGCTAAATGTACCAACCATGGCTTGGTAGGTTTTTGTGGCTGTAGTTTACACTTATCAACAACCTTAGAGGCTATATAACTCAAATTTGAACCAGGGTCAATCAAAATAGACACTAGATGGTTGGAAATCATAAATTCTATTTCCACCACTGAAGCTTGGTGGTCAGCTTGGTTATTATCCAAGGTTGCATAAATTTGCGGCACACTCCTGGCCACATCATTGACGGTGGTAGCTTCCTGGATGTTATAAATTCTCTGACTATTTTGTTGTCGGTGTGGGCAGTCTCTCAGTAGATGTTATTCTCCGCAACCCCAACATTTCAAAGGTTCTCTCTTTGGGTTATCAGTCTTCACTGGTATGGAACTAGAAGTTTTGTTTCCGCCCAAGGAGGGAAAATTCTGCTGGTGTACACTCCGGGCTGGGAAGCTCATTCTTGGGTTCTTCTTATAGTTCTTAAATCCTGGGCATTTGATCCCCTTCTTCTGAAATCTCGAACTATTCTTCTGTTTCCATCCTTCGCGAGATTCTGTTCGATGTCCAAGCTGTTCATGACAATAGGTTGCCTTTCAGATAGTGCCTTCTAGGGTCTTTGGCTCATCAAATTCAATTATGTTCCGATAGTCCTTAGGTAGTCCGCTGATGAAGTGTTGCACCTTTGCCTTTTCTACTTTTATGTAGGGTACATACCTCAACAACTCAAGGAATCTGCTGACATATTCCTCTATGGTGAGTTGCCCCAGCTTAAGTTCATAGAATTCTTTAGTCTTTTCGTCGAAATATTTTTCTGATAGATACTTCTTCCTGAAGTATTTCTCAAACTGTTCCCAAGACAGGTCTTCTTCGTGAATCCCTTTTACATTCTTAAGGTCTTCCCACCAAATGGAAGCCTTCCCCTTCAAGTTGAAGGTGGCTACTCAGGCTTTCAAGTTTTCTGAGAAGTTATGGACTCTGAAATACTTCTTTATTCCAAGCAGCCAGGCCTTTGCTTCCTCTCCTTTCTTTATTTCACCGTCAAGGGATGGTGGTTTTTCCTTCCTGAATTCTTTGAATTTATGACCCTTGGAAAGCTTTCGCTTCTTCTATTTTCTTTGGGAATAAGAACTAGTTCTGCTACTAGAAGAGCCCTCTGAACCGCTAGCTTCCTTCCCAGAGGAATCGTCTGCCGCTGGTCCTTTACCTCTGCGATGGACCTTTTTCGAGGTGCTCCTCTCATTGTGGCCACTGATATGACCATGTTTCTGTATCTCAGGTTCATGCTGCATTTGTCTTTGTAGGTCGAATAAGCTCTGCAGTAAAACTGTGTTAATTTCTTTTTGCTTCTCTTGTTCTTTCATGATCCTCTCATTGTGAACCTTGTAGCTTTGTAATTCGACCATGAGACTCCTCACGGTCTCGGCTAGATCTGGAGGGGTCCCTACTGCCCTCCTTTTGTCAGACTCTTCGTCTCTATTGTGGGAGCCTTCCCCCACCTCTTGGTGAGTCTCCATTCTATGCATCTATAATTTCTTGCAGCTGATCGCCCACTTGGGTGCAAAAGACAAATGCTGGTTATTAGTCAATATTTATATTTGTTTATAACCAGTACATAATTCATATTTTTCACATGTACACACACACAATAGGAGTTTTCATTCTTAACTTTGTCTTTTGATTAGGAAGGTTAAGACAGGGGGGGTTACTCCTTTTAGGAGTGTTTCGAATGGAGCTTCTGCGCAACTTGTTCATGAGCCCAAGAAGACCAAGTGTTGTAACCATGCTCCAATACCAATTTGTAACATACCCACTATGGGAACTAAGATTTTTTGACTTTTTCCTTCTTTTCACCGAGGAACAGAATTCCCCGAATTCCTATGGGGCCTGATGCAGTTCCTACCATCCCTTATCCTTACCCATGTGATCGTGGGTCATGACCACAGGCCTTACCGAAGAGGTAATTCCGGCTTTCGTGATATGAGAAATTGCACTGCATGCGATCCCCTGCTCTCTTGTCTCTTGAAGTGCCAAAATCTGAAGGGGACCAATAGTTTGTCATAACTAATAATTGCCTCGGATTTAAAAACATGGCACTCCAACTTTCGGGGTTTACTCCCTCAGGATTTCGGGATGTGCGACGACAGGAGGTCTCACACCTGGGTTTCCTGGGAGCCGAAACTCCGAAACACCAAACTCTAACATGCTCCACTATTTCGGGGTTTCCTCCATCAGGATTTCGGGATGTACGACGACAGGAGGTCTCGCACCTGGGTTTCCCGGGAGCTGAAATACCGAAGTATAATAACTTCTCCACACCCTATTTTTTGGGACTTCGTAAGTCGGGAATTCGGGACGTGCAAGTACAAGGGAAACTTACCCTTGGGTCTTCTGGGTTCCGAAAAGCCAAAATGCCAAATCAAATCACACTACGCCAATTTGGGATTCTGCCAGTCGGGTTTCACATATCGAAACTTCGCGATACAAGAGGCCGAAGCTTCACTCTCCTCAACTACCCGAATGCCGAAAAGATGATACACCTGCTCATCATACACTTGACCAAATTCGGGGTTTCGCAGTTTGGGATTTCGCAACTAGTGGGTACAAGGGAAGTTATCCTTGAATATCCTGGTTCCCGAAATACCGAACATCAATACTTACCCATGCTGGTCCAATTCGGGGTTTCACGAATCAAAGTTTCACGACGTGCGCAGACAGGAGGTCTCACACCTAGACCTTCTAGGAGCCGAAACTCCAAAATACAAACTCTTAAACTTGCGCATCTATTTCGGGATTTCACCCATCGAAATTTCGTGGGTTGGGGATTCGGGACTTGCGAGTACAAGGGACTCGCCTCTAGATATCCCGGGTACCGAAACTCTGAGATCTTATATCTTCTCCATACTATTATCATTTCGGGATTTCGCGAGTCGAGGTTTTGGGAATTTGCGAGTACAAGGAAATACTCCCTTGGGTATTTCGGGTTACGAAACACCGAAACGTCCTAACTCATTCACACGCCGTCATTTCGAGATTTCATATGTTGGGATTTCGAGGGTCATGAGGACAAGGGTTCTTACCCTCTAATCTCCTGGGTGCCGAAAAGCCGAAACGCTTACCGCTCACCACGTGTACTCTACAGCTGGGCGGTCCAGGTACTCCCATGGGTCTTGGAATCGACGGTCCCGATTTCTTCGCTACTTACAAAGGTTAAAAAGGGGTCGAGGCATTAACGCCTGCATTCCTTCATCCAATTTAACAGTCGTAACAGACCTTAGATCCTCCGAAATGATCTCATTCATGCATTTAGCAAGAGGAAGGGTATCCTGGGTACCGAACCTCCAAAACATCACAACTCATCCATGCTAGTTCATTGAGGGGTTTCGCTAATCGGGATTTCGGGACTTGTGAGTACAAGGGAACTTACCCTTAGGTGTCCCGAGTATCGAAATGCTGAAACATCACAACTAATCACGCTATACTCATTTCGGGGTTTCGCAAGTCGGGATTTTGTGTCTAGCGAATACAAGGAAACTGACCCTTGGGTTTCCCGGTTGCTGAAACATCGAAATACCGAGCTCTAAGAGACCCACTCTCTCTCGTGCAGGGTTTTCAAACTTAGGCCTTAAAGTCCTTCATCGGGTTCCTGGGCAGATTTTCACCAGGTTTTATGACCAGATTGAGAGGTCTTCTTAAATCCCTGAACTATTAACATCTGTGATAGATAAAGAGTAAATTCAGGATTTTACCAAGGTGGTAGTCCTTTCAGGGAACTTACCTCGGCTTTGGAATGTAAGGGAACGATCCCGAAAGGGTGTCCCTGTGAGGAATTCTATCCAGGGCCGCACGAGAGACAAATAAGGGAAACAACCTCCCGAGAACAGACCTAAAAACTGGATTCATTCAAATACATATATCTATATATAAATAAGTCGAATGTGGTCATTCCAACATAAGCATGCAACTACCATTCCGATCAAAACACCATGTAGACATTTCTACACAGAAACCATTTATAAGTGTTCAAACCATGAGCATACATTCCAAGATATTTAAATTCAAGATACAAGATATAACACTTATCAGAAAAACACCGGGTTTGATGCAACTGCTGAGAGGGGTGCTCATTTCCACCCAACCGTAGGCTCTGCGACTCCGAATGGATTTACCACTAGCCACCCCCGAGCTAGACCACGATGCTTGAGACTCTCTGTCTCTGTTCTTCAACGATCGAGAATGAAGGTTACTCTCCTTCTTCTCTGCTATCGCTCACTCTGTATTTTGTTCCAGATTTCTTCCGATGTCTTTTCTGCGATACCTACCTCGCGTCCCCCCCCTTTTTTTCCATACCCTTTTTACCTGCCTTTTCTTTTCTAGAGAGGTTGAGTGTGGCATGAATTTTCCCGCAGTGGTCAGGTTTGAGGCCTCCACGGATGGGTGGCTCACCCCCATCTTTCATTAACTCATGAGGAGCCTCTTCATCTACCAACCTGGCGAGTAATTCATTTCAGGGCCAGTGAGTCGCTCTTGGTTCTCCGGGCCAGTGAAGACCAAATACGATATTGGTTTTGGTGGAAATTAGCGCCACCATTCCAGGTGCCTTCCACCACCTTTCTTTAGCCATCGTGGTCTCTTTTTTAGCACCTCCCCCTCCTAGCAGTCCTGCAACATATATTCATAACATTATTTACATTCGTCGACCCTTTATACTAAGGTCCATTCAAATCACACATTCATATCTTTGAGTTTGCCATAGTTCTTCGCTAGTATAGTTATTTTTACAGACTGGGGGAAATAGGGTGTTACATTGTAGATCTTCTACGATCCAGATCTCCAACCCAGTCTGCATCCACAAAGCCATGTATTTCCAACACCCTTTCCAAACCTGGTCTTCCTTGGTAGCACAATCCATAAATTGTAGTGCCACACAAATACCTGAAAACTCTCTTTACTGTTGTCCAATGCTCCTTCCCTAGTTTTGACATATACCTGCTCAAAACTCCTACTACATCTGCAATGTACGGTCTAGTACAGACCATTTCATACATCAAAATGCCAACCACACTTTCATATGGAACATGAGACATGTCCTCCTCCTCTTCACGTGTCCTGGGACACTGATCCGCAGATAACATTACACCTACAAGAATAGGGTTGTCCAGTTTACATTCCTGCATATTAAACCTCTCCAATATTGTCTTAACATATTTTCTCTGATTTAACTAGAGTTTCCTATTTTCCTGATCTCTTTTAATTTCCATGCCCAAAATGAAATTTGCAGCACCAAGATCCTTCATGTCAAATTTAGAGGACAACTAAGTTTTCACATCCTAGATAATCTCCTTGTTGTTTCCTATCAACAACATGTCATCCACATACAAGACCAAATAAATAAAATCATCACCAATTAATTTGAAATAAACACAACGATCCTTTTTGCTTCTTATGAATCCAAGTCCCAGTCCCAACATATAAGTATCAAATTTTGGATATCACATCCTTGGTGTTTGTTTTAAACCAAACAAGGACTTTTTCAACTTGCATACTAGCTCCTTCTTTCCCTTCACAACAAATCCTTCCAGCTACTTCATGTAGATTTCTTCTTCTAGATCCCCATGTAGAAATGTTGTCTTCACATCCATCTGTTCTACTTCAAAATCAAACGCAACAACAACAAATAACATAAATCTAATAGAGGTTAACTTGGAAACAAGAGGAAAAATCTAACCAAAATCAATTCCCTCAACCTGGGAATAACCCTTTGCTGCTAACTGAGCTTTGTATTTCTCCACTTTGCCTTCTACATTGAACTTATTTTTAAATACCCATTTTTTTCCAATGGGGTTTCTTCCAGTCGGAAACTCCACTAGATCCCAAGCCTCATTCTTATCCAAGGATGTCATTTCTTCAACCATTACTTTTTCCATAGTTTTCCATTCTAAGAATTCACTGTCTCCCTAACAGTTCTAGGATCATCATCAGTAATAGACAAAGAAAAATTTAAACGAAAATAAGGTGGAGTATACCTTTCTGGTAGCTTTTTCCCTGAAACGATATTCTCAATACTAGAGTATGAGGATCTTCTTGTTCTGATTCATGTTCTTCTGTAGAGTTTGATTCATCATCCTTTAACTCAAACTCTTTCTTCTCTGGTTCTTCCTTACTTGGTAGGACTTCCTGTTTGACAACATCTTTCATTTCTCTAAATACCACATCTCTAATATACACAACCTTCTTAGTTTCTGGGTTTCAATGCTTGTAACTTTTGAGACCATCTTTATACCCAATAAAGATACACTTTTCATCCTTCTTATCTAGCTTACTCATGTTTTCCTTTGGAACATGAACATAGGCCTCACAACCAAATACCTTGAGATGTGTGAGAGAGGTTTTTTTACCACTCCATACCTCATGTGGAGTCTTGTCATCCAGTGTTGATGAGGGTGATCAATTTCCCATGTAACATGCAATACCCACTTTCTTTGCCCAAAATTCTTGACCTAACCCAACACTACTGAGCATGCACCTTGTAAGAAGTAGTATTTTTCCTTTCTATACTGCATTTCTTACAGAATTCTTCAAATTCATTCCTGCGGAACTCTCCACCATTATCCTTCCTCAACACCTTAATTATTTTCTCTACTCGATTCTCAACAAGAGCCTTAAACTCTTTAAACCTGTCAAAGATTTCAAATATCTTCCTGAGGAAATATATCCAAGTATTACTCAAGAAGTCATCTATAAATGAGATATAGTACACATATTTTCCCAATGATGGAACCAACACAGGTCCAAACACATCACTATGCACTAGCTATAAAATTCCTTCTGCCCTCATTGCACTAGAGGGGAATCTTAACCGATTTTGCTTCCCATATACACAATGTTCACAGAAATAAAAATCCAGAGAGTAGTTAGACATACCTTCAATCATACATTTATCGTATAGTAGTCAAAGACCCTTCTCTCTGATATTCCCTAGTCTTTGATGCTAAAACATAACCTTTTCTCCAGAGGCTGCAGGAGTTTTTTCTTCTTCAACTCCAATATCATGAACAATGGAACTATTACACCCATCAATAATAGTTCTTCCTTGCAGCTTATACAAAGTTCCAATTCAAAATCCCTTCAGAAACACCATTGATCCTTGAACCATCCTATAGGTTTCTTTTAAAAATACTATTTTTACCCCCACATCGTCCATTTTGCTTACAAAAATCAAATTTCTGGCTAATCCTGGGATGTGAAGAACACCAGGAAGTATTCTAATCCTTCCATCTATGATCCTCAACTTGAATCTTCCTCGACCTATGATTTTGGCTATCGATTCATCACCTAGAAAAACTTTACCTCCATCATACCTTTCATATTCACAGAACCACTCCCTTTGGGGAGTCATATGAAAGGATGCACTTGAGTCAACCAACCATGCCTCATGATCTGCATGTGTGCTTGAATAATCCAAGTACACATCCCGTCCTTCTTCCTTGGAGGTATTTTCTTCTATAGAGGGTGTTGTTAGAATATGATGGATGTGCTCGTTTAACCATATACAATATCACTATTGTCACCCAACCATAGGCCGAAGCCACCCCCGAGAACCTTAACCTTGACAGAGAATCATTCCGGAAGCATACCCTAGGCTAAATAGCCAAGCAAAGGGTGGCACATATTTCTCCAAGAATAGCGCATCAAGCAAGAGTAACAAGAGATAATCAGAGAGTCCAAACCATAATCAAGATATATTCCAAGCCAAAACCGAAATCTGCTAGCTACAACAGCTGCAACGACAACTCCATTCCAAACTTGTGAACAAACTGGCCAACTGCAGTGCGCACAAGTGTTGCTTCTACAGTTTTGAGAATGCCTGACAAAATGAAGACCGACCTCCTGTATTTATACTAAAACTGGCAAACTGCTTGGGCCGACTTCTCATTCTGGGTGCCTATTTACTTAGTATATGTTATTTCCTTTAGCCAAATTCTTCTCTTGGAGGCTAATACCCTAATACAAATTATCTTCTTGAGCCGACTTGTCTTCTAGGGTTATTAGCCAACTAATTAGGGTTTCTTCTTTCTTCCCGGAATATTCTATTCTCGTCAGGTTTACACGTGGAGGTAAATACCTCCCGCAGCTACCATAATATCAACATTCTCTCCTAGATAGGGAGGTATTTGATGGTAATGGTCTTGAGAACAAACATACCATTCACCTGGTAGCATCAACATAGTCGTATAGACTATCTCATGACTAGATCATAAGCACCATCATCACTATCAATGTCATCAACTGCATCATTTCATGAAACCATACTCCATCTGAGTAATCAGTCATGATGCTGGATAAGTCAGTCACTCCACAAAGTGACATAAGATCCATTCTTCTAATCTAGACATATGTCTTAGAATAATAAATGTCCTGAACCATTTTCCTTCTGGGAAATCTCTGTCCATTGATCATCCATCTAGCTGATAATCATTTCCAACACTACTGATAGTCTTCAAGGCGATCATAACAATTTCATGCAATAGAACACAACTTTATCTATCCATAGTAGTACACAACTACAATCCAGTGGTACACTACCACACCATGTAGCACACAGATACTTGATCAGGGACATATAGTCACAATCAATGGAACACATCCACCACAGTAGTATACATCTACTGTCCAGAGACATACAGTCTTCATAACAGTCATATCATCAACCTGCATAGAAAACATTGCTATGATATAAACTAAATCATCTGGGCCATTCTTCCACTCACATCTATGAGATCTTCAAGAGCATCTTCCCTCAAAAAGTAAAAACATCAATGATGATCTATTTGGACAATTCTTCTCAAGCAAGGAAGAATAATTGTCTCAATTTCTGAGCCTGGACCATTCACCTATCTGGGCCATTCCTCCGACACTAAACAAAGTGCAACCTGGAGAGAATGAGTCTGCCCTAGGGAATACCTGTCCCTGATTGGTAAACCTAGACCATTCACCTATCTGGGTCATTCCTCCAACACTAAACAAAGTGCATCCTGGAGAGAATGAATCTACCCTAGGGAATGATTGTTCAGACCATTTCCAAAGGAAATCACTGTCCTGCACCAACCTCCAAAACAAACCATTCTTCGAAACTGCTCACAACTGTGAGCTTCGAGAGAATGACTTTTCAGCGAGGTGGACCAATCTTCTTGACTACTACTAAGAGTGATCATCAAGAAGAGATTATGTCCTAGAACATTTCCTATGTTAACCACACGGGGAATCGCTGTCTATGTTACATCAACAATCCATTGAACCATTTTCATTACGAAAATGATCGTTTGATCTAGACCATTTTCTGAATTGGAAATTGTCTGTCCGTCAGAAATCTCAAACCACTTTCCAAAATGGAAAGGAACTGCTCATCCTGGACCATTTTTCGAACTGAAAATTGATTGTCCATAAGTCAATAACACATCAGTGCTCCCTCCCAACCTGGGAGTCATCTCTTCCTTTTTCAATAAGGAAGTCGTCTCCATGAGCTCCATCTTGAGTACACAAACTCTTTCATCTTAGACAAAGGCTTTACCAAAATGTCTACTTATCTGCTCATCTGTGGAGATATATATTGGAGAACCACTTCATCACAGAGAATGTAATGCTTGATCTCAATGTACTTCGGTCTTTCTGGAACATTGGTTTTCTCTGAAGGCTTCATATATCTTTGATCATTACAGTATATCATAGTTGAATTCAACTCCTTTGTTTTATGCCAGCTCATAACATCGTGGAATGGCTCAAACTGGAACATATCCATGTGGCACTTCTCCTTTCATCATGAAAGTTTGTGATGGATTATCAATCCATCATCCCGAGCTTCTGAGTAACCATTCTGATACAATATCTCTGTTATAGAAAGTTTTTCACCACACTTATGTTGTGCATTGGAGGTCCTTTACCAAGTTGTCTTCTTTCATCTGCATACAAGGGTCTCTTTCTGTTATACCTTAAAGCCTTGAGGTTTCTCTTCATACGCTCTTTGTTAAATTGTTTTGGAGAATAGTCTTTGCATTCATCTGATGTAAACTCCAACCCATGGATATTGCAGACGATATAATGGCTCATGTAGAGGTATGTCTGGTTTACTGGAACAAACAATCATCATAGTCTTCTCCCTCCATCTGGGAGAACCTCTAGTTCTAGATCTCATAATTCTTTCATTCATAAGTCTTCCATACATTGTTCTTCATCACAACTTTTAGTTCCTCTGCTTGATTGCTTTTAGTGAGTTTATATCAGCCTGGTAGTCTTGTGATTCTCGACTGGTTGTTCTGGGTTTTCCTTCTTTCTTGTAATCTTCATGTTCTTCCTCATGTTTTTCTTTAGCTCTTAGGTCCATGGAGTTTTCTATAGATTCCCTTCCCTAAAGATTCCAACTTCTTTCTTTCATCATAGGATCATGGATGTGGATGGACAACTAAGGATACTTTAATGCTTCTTTTCGAAGAAGACTTCTTGTAGAGTCAAATTGAACACGTGTTTCTCTTCATGGTTGCTACCATTGATGGGAACATGGATAGATGCTTCATCATATTCAGTGGATCATATTATTTAGGATTAGCTCCCTCCTAATCCTTGCTTCATGCATGATTGCATGCTCATCTTTTTTGAATTTTGTAATCAACACCCTCCAACTAAGAGATCCCACACTTTCGTCTGCATCCTTATTACCTTCTGCAAAGTGTCATAGGTCCTTTTCCAATTTCCTCTTGATTGTTGACTTCTTTCTGTCTTTACTTCTTCTAGGTTTCTTCAAGATTGATTATGATTTCGACTTATCTTGCAGTTGTTACTTTATGCAATGACTTACACATGAATTGTTACTAGGGGTTGTTGATGTTCTTCATCCTTTTATGTGTATTGCCTAACTTGTAGTCATTGTGATAGTAATTCTTATCTTGTTTTTCTTCCATAGGTATAGTTTCTCTTTGAACATATTATCTTCTAGAAAATAGATATGCAAGATATGTACAAAAGACATGGTATATACAAGAACTATGAAGCGTATTGTTACCTTGTCTTAGAAGAAGAAGTCTGTTTTGTCCTGCTTGGCTTTCTTTGAGGGTTCCCTTTCTTTGACAATTGATGCTTCACATTTTTCCTCCTTTTCTTTAACTCGAGACAATGATTCTTGTAGTGACCATACTTTTGACAATTGAAGCATTATATTCTTGACATATCTTTCTCTTGATTTGGTTTCTTCCTGGAGCCAAACTTATTTTTATTCCTAAAATCCTTGAACCTTGTTGTGAAGGCTTGATCATCGTACTTATTTTGGGGTTTCTCTTTTGCACCGATCCTTGATTCTTCTTGTGCACATCAAGTCCAAAGTTCTTCAAATGTAGGATACTCCTTCCTTGTGTTCATGCTTGCGGCAAATGCATCCCATGTCTTGGGAAGACCATTGAGTACTATATTTACCAGTTCCTTCTCTGAGATGATTTCTTCAATAGCTTGTAGTTGATCTCTTAACTGAGAGATCCTCACAAAGTATGATGTTATGTTGTCATCATCATTCATCTTCATGTCACGTAGCTCATTCTTCAGACTCATTACTTGTCCAATGTTTATGACTGAGAAGAGGTATGTTAGGGCATCATACATCTTCTTAGATGAGTCAAGATGGCAGATGTATGGTATCAAGTGGTCTTTTATAGAGTCAACTATGATACTCATGGCATTGATGTCATTGTCTCTGAACTTCTCCATAACCACAACGTTCTGCGGTTCCTTCTCTTTTCCTTCTTCAAACTCTGGTTCCACGATCTTTACTTTCACGATATCCAACACTTTGTTCTTGGAAAGGATGAGGTCAATCCTTGTCTTCCATGCTCTGAAGTTAGAAGCCCCATCTAACTTTTTTTATGACTTCATAGAGTAAGTCATGGTTGCTTTGTCTTGGTCAACGCTAGATTTGACCAAAAAATCAAACTTGACGTCTTGTCTTGCTGAGAGTACCAGGAGATGCGCTAGGATAGGGTGCACTAGTCTATCCAGAAATTAGGTCAATCCCTTCACCTAAGGTGCCTCAATGAGAGGATTAGGGTTTCTGCAACTCCACCTGCTAGTAACCCTAGCGACAATGTTTTAGTAACTGCTCCTGCTAGAAACCCTAGCGACAGTTCTTCAACGAGCTTAGTATCCTTATGGCTATGCTACCTTCCAGTGGTTAGACTAAATGAAGGAGGTGTGGGCCCATAACCTGTTAGAATATGATGGATGTTCTCATTTAACCATAGACAATATCACTATTGTCACCCAACCATAGGCCGACGCCACCCCCAAGCACCTTAACCTTGACAAAGAATCATTCTGGAAGCAAACCCTAGGATAGATAGCCAAACAAAGGGTGGCGCATATTTCTCCAAGAATAACGCACCAAGCAAGAGTAACAAGAGATGATCAGAGAGTCCAAACCATAACCAAGAGATAGTCCAAGCCAAAACCAAAATCTACTAGCTGGAGCAGCTGCAACAACAACTCTCCTCCAAACTTGCGCACAAACTGGCCAACTACAGTGCACACAAGTGTTTCTTCCACAGTTCTGAGAATGCATGCCAGAATGAAGATTGGCCGCCTGTATTTATACTAAAACTGGAAAATTGCCTGGGCCGACTTCTCATTCCGGGTGCCTATTTACTTACTATATGATATTTCCTTTAGCTGTCTTCTTCTCTTGGAGGCTAATACCTTGATACAAATTATCTTCTTGAGCCGAATTGTCTTCTAGGGTTATTAGCCAACTAATTAGGGTTTCTTCTTGCTTCCCGAAATATTCTATTCTCATCAGGTTTACACGTGGAGGTAAATACCTCCCACAACTACCATAATATCAATAGGTGTTAGCACTGAGAGTCACCCTCAGACTGCTAGAGGATAAGCCCAATACCCATTTGATATAAGTGATTAAATCAGGTTTAAACTCAGGTGGATCAACAAGGAAGAGCAAGAAAGAGGGTAGCAAACTGTTTGCAAAGTCATTCCATTGGGCATGGTGTCAACACATTCTACAGATCAAAGGCACTCAAGCTGCCTACTAGACCAAAAGGGCTATAATTGATGGATGAAGGTATAAGGAAGATAAAAAAAATAAGAATATCATCAAGCAGAGGTCCTCTCTACAAAAATGACTTAAAATATTACTAGAACAAATATCATGAAAGGAGACAATTACTACAAATCATTTGCATCTCATGAATCTCCTGCCCATGAACAACCATTGATCTTCAATGCATGCAATTCCATTCAAGCAAGCTGACAAGGTAAAATGATAATAAAGTACACAAATTCTGATAAACAACTTTCATGAATCTCTAATGGAAGAAATACCTACATCACATGCCCTTAGGCTTACAAATAAATAGATAAAATTGCCCATGCAACTCTCTCAAGCATCTCTCTAGTCATGAACCCCCTCCTCCAAGAGCTCCCTCCTTCATTAAATAGAAAATAACATCCAAATATGATTAAGAGGTCGCAACCCATCGCTTTCATTGGGTTTTGGGCCTTGGAGATAGGTGGCAACAATCAAAGAGACAAAAATCCAACAAACTGCTAAATTTTAGGAAGTTGTTGGAAGTCATTAATAAATATGTTGCCAACTCACTGCATGAGGTTTTAATGGAGCTAAATCTTAGGTGCAGGTGTCCTTTAGCATATAATCGATCTTTGAGAAGTCATTCAAACCCTCCTTGACATCTGGAAACCCTCCCATAGCTCGGATTTCTCAGACTGTTAGAGTTTGCAGCGCCTATGCAGGATGTGCTGTGAACTTTCCTGTAGATGGTAATTTTATCTTTTCTTCAAAAATACGAAATGGGTTGGGATGATTTTTTGTCAGCCAGTCAAACACATCATTTTTTCCTCCACACTGAATTTCAGAAGAACCAGATCATGATTTGAAAATTATGATTAAAACAAGACTTTTTTGTGTGCTAATTGCTACAAACTGTCCCAAATTACCAATTTGCAACGCTAGTGAGTCCAGGCGCTGCAAACTTTTCTGTAGCAACCTGTTTGATTCAAAAAGGTTTCAAATGATGCAAGAAATGTGCCAAAATGCCAAAATACTCTGTTGGGCCATGCTAAATCTTCCTTCAACCTCTCAGCAATGAAAAATGTCTTCCAAAACAACAAGTAGGCAATCATAAGACAAAAAATGTTTCTTAGGGTTTTGCTGCAAGTAAGTTTTACAATATTGTAGAGGATAAGATGTAACTTGAAGCCTGGAGATTTGATGAAATGATGATGACAAGGTTGAATGAAGTCTGAATAGTCATATTTCAAAGCAACTATGCAAAACAGAGAGTTGGCAACACTAGTTCGGTTTGCAGGGTGTAAAATCATGTAGCAAAATAGATCTCTTTATGACTAAAATGGTTTGAAAATGATGGAATTTTGAATAAAAAATAAGGGTAGCTAACATATGATTTTTTCCCCTTCATGCATAAAGTTGAACCATCAACCTTTAAGCATTTAACTTGGCACCAACCGTTCTAGGAGAGTTTGTAGCGCATCTGATTTATGACTTGAAACGATGCTTTAGGGGGTTGGATGAATGTCTAAACACTTTGGACACTTATTGGATGACAACATTTGATGGTGACCTTTACTTTCCCTCTTGTGCTAATAATGACAACCACCATCATGACACCAAGACTAGGAAAATGTATTTTGATCAGATTTAGACCCAAGGTTAAAATCAATACCTTGATTTATTAACATGAAACATGACTCAAAAACATTTGAAAACCTGTACATCCTATGTGTTAACAGAGGGAGCACCTTCAGATACCTTCACTCTCTCAACGTTTTTGGATCTACATTGCTTATTGAAGTTCCCTTCTTTTCCACATCTCCAACATACCTTTACAAACTTTTTGGGAGATTTAGATCTACCCTTATATTTATATCTCCCACTTGAGGACTTAGATCTATTTCTTTCCTGGGAGTGTTCTCTTGCAAATAATGCATATGTGCTCTGTACTTCCATGTTCTTCCGTCTCATCTCCTCTGACAACAAGGATGAGATCACATCATCAAAACTCAAGGTAGGTGTATTACTACCTATGGCCAAAACCATAATATCCCACAAGTCTGGTAAAGAGAACATTAAACTAATACACTTATCTTCATCTGAAATTTTAATCTCAATAGATAATAACTGACTTACCACAGTATTGAAAGCGTTCAGATGCTCTGTCACATAGTCTCCATCTCTCATCCTCATGTTATACAACTTCTTCTGTAGGAACAATTTATTTACCAGGGACTTAGACTAATACAATTTCCCAAAATTATCCATAACTCCTTCGTTGTAGCTTCCCCTGACACATTCAATAATACTGAATCTGAGAGACACAATTAGATTGTGCTCTTTGCCTTCCGATCCAATTTTTTCTAGTCATCTACCGTCATTATTGTAGGTGAAATACCTATATCTACTGTGATCCATTGATCTCTGCCTACCAACAGATTTTCCATCTTGAGCTTCCACAACTCAAAACTTTGCCCATTAAATTTCTCGATCTCTATTTTTGAACTGCTCATCATTTATTTTCACTTGAAGAATCAATACCATAGATCTCCCACTGTAACAAGGCTTATCACAGTCCTGAGAAAAACCCCTAACCACAAAGGCATCCCTCCGAAGCTAATAATTTTTCTGATGCCAAAAGTAAATTTTAACCTTGTACAATTATTTACTGCAAATAAATTTTCAATAAAAGAACATAAAGATACAATGGCAAATACACACATTACATAGAGAGTTTTCCCCTAGAAACCCAAACCGGGAAAACCAACATCTTCTATATTCATCTCATCATACATTGTTTACAATATAATATACATATAGGATCCCATAGAATCCAATAACCCAGATTAGTCAACAACCCTAATTCCTTAACCGGAAATATAAAACCATCAGCGAAAACCATGTGCTGAAAAACTACCCAAAAATGAACGCAAAAAAACCGCCATTTTTTTTTCGGGGGCACTTCTCCCATCCCTATGTGGCCCTCCGAGAAAGGGGGTGCTCCGCCCCCCTCTAACCCCCTGTGCGCCCGAAACAACGTAGACACTAGTTTTAGTCGTGCAAAGAATATAACACATACCCAACAACCTATGAGATATAAATAAACTATAAGGGGGTATATATCCATTAATATTAGGGATTATAACAAGTTGATATTGTTGCATTACAAAATGACATTTACGTCTCCTTGATCGTTTGCATTTGGAACAACCACAAAATACAAATGCTTCATAGTAAAGATTCTAATGATCATCTCCATATACTATAATCTTGATCTCTAAAATGCTTATCTCTTTAATGGTCAGATATATATTTATAATAAAAAAATAATGAAATTACATTTTGGGCGCTATAAGAAGAACTAGTAGATGACTTCAATTTAGTCTATGTCCAACTACACCTCATCCTTGTTTGCACAATATATTAAATGCACACACAAACAACCACACATATAAGGATGAAAAACTTTATGACAAATTCATAAGCTTCAACAAATAATACATACATACATACATACATACATACATACATACATACATATATATATATATTGTGACACCTTGCATTGATAGACCAAAGTTGGTCTTAGTGGATCATTGTCATCATCACACACACACACACACACATACATCGGGGGGGGTTGCTTTGAGTCTTGAGCCGTTATTGATACAACCTCTTTCCATTAGAGAGCCTAATGCTAACCTTAAAGATACATTGGAGAAACCATCAAAGGCTAAAAGAGATTAGGAAATGTTGTTAGGAGTCTAAAAAAATATTGTTGCTATTATTGAGGAAAGAATGGTTTTATCCTTTGAATTGTGGAAAATAACAGACAAAGCTTCTATGCTTTTTGGAAGGATTTGTTTTTTGAAGAATTATTCAATGTTGAGTTGAAAAAATATGTTTCTTTTAATAAAAACTATGTTTGTACATTTATTGGAAAGCTTAATTATATGAGAGAACATAATAGGAAGAAAGATAATGTACAACGCTATAGCCGGTTTGAAGCAAATCTGGTGTGGGTGAGACTCTGGAGTGGACATGTTGCAACTGTTGATTGCTACTTGTGAAATTTTGGAACAAAGGAGAAGTTTACTAGTTTTTAAGATGGTTGATGTTGCAAAGGAACTAGAGGGCCCTACCCTCATAAAGGATGACAAGCCTATTACAAAGGAGTAAATGGAAGAGGAATTGAATAAAACAAATTCAGCCTTGGGATTAGAGTTTGATAGCCTCACCAGTTTTCTTGAGATTGAAATAAGAAAATGGATAATAGTTTTTGTAAATGATAACATAGAGCATGGTTTTGTTGCTCATGAGAAACGTTCCAATCTAAATGCCACTGAAAGTGAAATACTTTCACTTCGGGTGAAAGCGGAAATCATTGTGGGCCCATTGCAAGAATATATTGAGACGTGGGTAGATAAATCAATGGATATGATTCTAAGTTTCCTAATTCCACGAAGGATGTTATGAAATTTCTGAAATCCCAAAAATAGTTATGGTCATTAGGATTCCTAGAGTATGGAGATATTATAAAAATAAGACCACTTTGATAAGAAAGGGTTCAAATTTCTAGTATTGTGCCTTTACATTTCTGTGAGTACATACTTCCAAGCTTTCATCTTCTCTTTTCTTATTCCTAGTCACTTAGTCATCCTATTTTTGTTCCACAAGATAGTGCCATTAAGACAAAATTTTCATTGATTTTGTTTCATTCTTCTAGGTATTTTATTTTTTTGGTTTGTGGGATCCACATCCCAACCTGTAAAAGGAAAATGAATTCATTTTGGTTATTCATTTCAAGTCATGGGATTCGTGAAATGCGACATGAGTACAATATTTTTTACTTTGAATAACTTTCATTTAGGAAGCAAATTGTTATTATTTTTTGAGGCTCCATATTAGGATACCAAGGGACACCTAGTTTTTATGGTTTCAAACTTTGTGTTATAGAGCATAAGCCTTGAGCATGTATTTCTTTTACATCTCTATAATCTTAAATGGAAAAATCATTCAAAAATTTCTAAAAATACCAATGTTATATTTGTATTTTCCTCTTAATATATTTGTCTTGTATGCATATTTTTCTTATTTATATTGTGGGAGCATGAACTATTAAGTTGAGAAAAAAAATTTGATTTCCTTATTTTATGTTTTGAAAACTTCTTGGTCCTTTCACAGGCAAACTTGTCCTTGAAAACTAGGTTAATTAACGAACCTGTTTTTGTGATTTCAAGAGTAAGGAGTTTAGCTTCATAACACTCTCCATATCATTGGTTTAAAGAAATGAATGAATAATAAGTCATTCCAAAGAGAGGAATACCACCTATATAAAAATGAATAGGGGGTTTTATGTAATGTCCCTTTCCAAATAGGAGCTCTAGAGAGGAGGCTTAATGGTCTAAACCGCCCTGTTAGACTATAGCCAGGGCCAAAGAGGGGTAAACAGGTTACTAAAGTTCACTCCAGTCACATGTGTTATATTCAGAAAGTGACATTGAGATAAAAAGGGTTAAAAGCGCTTTTAAGTCATTATGAGCTAAAAATAGAAGTCAACAGTGAATTAGGGTTTCAACAGTGATTTAGGGTTTTGGAAGTCAACAATGAAATAGGGTTTTAGCACGATTTAGGGTTTTGGAAAGCTATAAAGGAAGGGTCAACAACCTAATTCATCATTATGCAAATTATGACTTGTCATTGAGGAGAAGAGGCACATCTCAGGAGAGATAGTTCAGTGGATTCCAGGAGGAAGACACTAGTTGGTTGATTTCGGTGTTGAGAGACACACCCTAGTCACCAGGAAGATCATTCAGGTCTTCCATCATTCTTCAACAACAGTTACAGAGTGTTTAGCAGCAAGCGCGCATTCATCCAGAGTGAGGGCGCAACTTCTACGAGGGTTTTTAGTCGACTTATCCCATCCAGGGATAATTATGAGATTTCCCTCCGACCCATTTGAGAGGAAGGCAAGGTGCATATTTTTCTTGGTTCCTCATCAGATTCTGACGGAGGAATCAACCGGGGCACATTTTCCAGACTTGGATGTGTGACACTTTTGGCGGATACAAAAAGCGCTTTTAAGTCATTATGAGCTAAAAATAGAAGTCAACAGTGAATTGGGGTTTCAATAGTGATTTAGGGTTTTGGAAGTCAACAGTGAATTAGGGTTTCAGCATGATTTGGGGTTTTGGAAATCTATAAAGGAAGGGTCAGCGACCTAATTCATCATTATGTAGATTATGACTTTTCATTGAGGAGAAGAGGCGTATCTCACAAGAGATAGTTCAGTGGATTCCAGGAGGAAGACACCAATTGGTTGATTTCGGTGTTGAGAGACACACCCTAGTCACCGGGAAGATCATTCAGGTTTTCCATCATTCTTCAACAGCAGTTACACAGTGTTCAACAGCAAGGGCGCATTCATCCAAAGTGAGGGCGTAGCTTCTGAGAGGGTTTTTAGTCGACTTATCCCATCTAGGGAGAATTCTGAGATTTCCCTCTGACTCATTTGAGAGGAAGGCAAGGCACATATTTTGCCTGGTTCCTCATCAGATTCCGATGGAGGAATCAATTGGGGCACATTTTCCAGATTTGGATGTGTGACACTTTTGGCGGATACATTTGGGGTTCTAGAGCGAGCATCAAGCCATATTCAAGGAAACCCTTCTGACCCATTTCCCAGTAGACCAAGGCAGTCATTTTGAGACACATCTTGTCCGATTCCAATGGTGAAATCACTAGGACACATTTTTCTAGAGAAAGAGGGGCACATTCCCCCAGGGGGATCCATCCAGGGTCCAAAATCACCAACAAAAGTGTCCGATAGTTACCAGTACTGAGGACTAGAGAAGGGCACATCATTTGGGACAATTTCCAGGCCATTCTGAGAATTACAACTCCCAGGGTGAACTTTCCAGACTTCCAGCAATTACCGTCAGAGCTGCCATAGTCCCAGTGCATCCATTGATTCTGCAGTGCTCCCATATTCCGGGTATTATCTCTTAGTTGCTTATTTTTATTCAAGATAAGATACTTTGTCTGTTGATCTAGTTGAGTATTGTTAGTTTATTCAGCCACATTCGACCATTTTGTAATCCATAGAGATATCATAATACAACTTTGCAGTCCTTTGTCGCATTTATTATTTGTATGATCATTTATATGCTGTAAACCATTGATCCTACACACACATTAGCAGCATTTCTTAAACTAGACAAGTCAGGAACATTACATTTTATGTGTTCCTTGCAAAGAGTGCTCTTAAGGTTGATCGCTTTCCTTACCAAGAAAAATACATCAACAATATGGGAATCTAAAGAATCTTTGGGTGATGCATTAATAGGACTAATATTATCAAATGAAAAGTGAACAACTCAAATATGACATGTTCTCTCTACAAGACCTATGGGATATGGATCAACTATTAGGAGTACATATCCATCAATATTAGGGATTATAACACATTGATATTGTTGCATAACAAAATGACGTTTACTTCTACTTGATCCTTTGCATTTGGAACAACTACAAAATACCAATGTTTCATAGTAAATTTGTTAATGATCATCTCTATATACTTCTACCTTTTCCACTCTACTACTAAATGAACGTTCACAATTTATAGGAAAAGAATCTTGGGAAACAATATCTTTTTTGAGCATGTTGTGCATATGTATTTCAGTTGTAAACCTAGGACATTTGCATACATTCCTAGATGAAATTATGATAGACTAAAAGGATGATGAATTCTCACTCAACTACTTCAAATCAAGTACATGTAAATATATTAATAAAACATATGGTCATCATGAAGGGCCTTATGTTAAAGTCATTAATCTAAATGAAAAGTGCTCTAATTTTCTTATGTCATGCTCCATTGGAATGACAAAGGGCAAGTGTTGGAGGCACTGAAATTGGAATATGTACCTAATAGAATAATATACAAACAAATATTGAAATGCTTATCTCCTTAATGGTCAGATATATATTTATAATAAAAAAATAATGAAATTACATTTTGGGCACTATAAGAAGAACTAGTAGATGAGTTCAATTTAGTTGATGTCCAACTAGATTTCATCCTTGTTTACACAATATATTAAATGCACACACAAACAACCACATATCTAAGGATGAAAAGCTTTATGACAAATTCATAAGCTTCAACAAATAATATATGTATTAATTTACATACATTTATTGTGACGCCTTGCATTGAAAGAACATGAGAAAGTGTTGAAGGTGTTGGATTAGGAATATGATTTGGAATGCTCCTTATGCATGCATTGGGGTTCAATTTTACAATAACTCTAATGATATTCAAAACATGTCAACTCATGAAAACTAAAGAGAACTAGGAAAGTTTCTCAACAATATTTTCAGTGGTAAAAATAAAATGTTAAAGTAAATCAATTAACCATATATTGTTAGGATTTGATAGGTCGTAGTGGATGATCATCATTATATATATATATATATATATATATA
>CBVK0100740778.1:0-12581 GCA_900067695.1 Picea abies
ATGGCTTCTGTTATTTCAAGAATATGACTTTGAGATCGTAGTAAAGCCAGGAAGAATGAACAAAGGTCCTGACCACTTGTTGAGGTTGGAACATGGAGAAGAGAACTGCATTGTCGGATGCGTAATTGCTAGCCATTAGAAATATTGATGACCACTTCATAGAAATAGTCTAGTTCTTGTCAACAGGAATGGAACCTAGTGAGTATACAATTCCCTAGAAGAAACATCTAGTAGTGCATGCTGCAAACTTTTCACTTATAGCTGGACAGATCTACAAGATGGGACCTGATGAGATATTAATAAGGTGTGTTATGGAGGCAGAGTGACCATTGATCCTTGTAGAAGCTCATGAGGGCATTGCAGGAGGATACTATGCAGGGAAAGAAACTGCGAAGAAGGTTCTTAGAGCTAGACTTTGGTGTCCTACCTTACACAGAGATGCTAAAGACTATTACAAAGCCTGCGATGTATTCCAAAGAATTGGGAAACCATCCAGAAGATATGAAATGCCAATAACACCACAACTGACCCTACAAGCCTTTGAGTAATGGGCCATTGACTTCGTGGGACCTATAAACCCACCAGGAAAGTGCATAGGAGCAAGTTACATAATTACAACAACAGATTACTTGACCACATGGGCTGAAGCAAGAGAATTTAAGGACTGTAGTACAATTACAGCTACGAGCTTCATATTTGATGACATTATAACTAGGTTTGGATGCCCAAATATCCTTATGAGTGATCAAGGCACACATTTCATAAATAAAATGATTGAAGCCCTGACTGAGGAATTTACAGTCCGCCATCAGAAGAGAATGCCTTACCATCCACAAGAAGATGGGATAGTGGAAGCATTCAATAAGATCTTGGAGACAGTGCTGACGAAGATTTGCAGTGTGAATAGGGATCACTAGGATTTAAGAGTAGCAGTAGTATTGTGGGCCTATAGAACCACTTGCAAGAAGCTAACAATGCAGACCCCTTTTAAGTTGGTATATGGTCTCGAATTCATTGTCCCAATGGAATATTTGGTACCAAACCTAAGGATTTTTGCATTTACAGATATGGATGACACTGGCGCTGCTCAAGAGAGGCTTTCACAGTTGATCAAACTTGAAGAAGACAGATTTATTGCAAGATTTCATCAGCAAGTGCAAAAGGAAAGAGAAAAGGCCTATCATGACAGGCACATCAAGAAGAAGGCATTCAAGCAAGGTGATCTAGTACTGATATATGAAATTAAGTTCATAAAGCATCCTGGTAAGTTCTGAACGCATTGGCTTGGGCCATATGAGATCGCCTATGTTACAGAAGGAGGAGCTGCGTAGTTGAATGCTTTGGAGGGAGAATGGAAGGAAGGATTAGTGAATGGGATTCGGCTGAAGTTGTACTATGACAACCAGCTGCTTCGCAGCTCTAAGTAAAAACATAAGGAAAAGGGCCTAGGTACCAGGTGCAGTTGAAACTGGGTACCAGACACAAAAAAGACAGTCTGCACAGGGAAGGAGAGGAGGCATAGAGAAAAAAGAAAAGGTTGCACTGTCCAGTCTGAAGTCGAAGTAAAACAGAAAGTTCATATATGAAGTGCATCAAGATGAGTCACAGGTGAGTGTTGGGGGCCTGTTAGCCCTTGGTTATGGAAATAAGTAAATCTCAAAGAAGAAAAGGAAAAATGAAAACTGCGCAGAAGACACAGTGACTGATACTAGGTCAAAGTGAGAAAAGAGCAGAAAAGATGGAGAGAAGTAAAAGGAATCAAGCCATTGGATGAGGATATTGAGGATGATAGATAAGCAAGGAATAAAGATCGTGGACAACTCAACAAGAGGAAAAAACCACCGTTGGATGCTTTGGAGCACCACGCGAGAAGGAAGGAAAGACAAGACGACAAAGCCCTTAAAACTTGGGTCAAGTTGACCTAGGGTTTTAGACACCTAGGGTTTTAGACACCTAGGGTTTTGGTATCTAGGGTTTTAACACCTAGGTTTTGACCTAAGGATGTCAGTGAGTGATTGTAATGCATAAATAGAGGTCAAGAGGAACTGGGATGGGTTGTTGTCATTGTTATTACTGTTGTTGGTGTTGTGACTGTTATTGTGTGATCAGGTGAGTAACATTGGATGAGAGAGAAGAACTGAGTACGAGAGCCTTATGTATTGTCAGATATTCATCTAGGTACGAAGATCAACCTTGCAGCTAGGTGCACAGGGAGGGGAAATATAGAGAGAATAAGAAAGAAGATCTTCTAGCTAAGAGTGCAGACAAGAACTGTATTCTTCATATTAATACATTATAAAGCACAGTTTTGTGGACATATCCCTAGAGAGGGGGTGAACCACATATATCTTGTCTTGTGTGTGTGATTGATGCTATGTTATTTTACCTTGATATACTGTTAGTGAATTACTATGGTAGATCTAATAGATGTGTGGAATAGATCTAAGATGATAAGTGATATATGCATGTTGTATTGTTCTAGTGTGGGATCCACTTAATAGTTCCCTTGGTTGTATAAATCTTTGTCCTGCAACCCCCCCATAGTTTCTTCGGGTGAGACTGCGTCTGATTCGCAGGTGTAGCCGAAAGGGCCAATAATTAGGGATTGTTGTTGTGCTCTTGGAGCTGAACCCTGGTTCTGCCCTTGTGCCAACATGGTCCCTACATGCTCAATCCAATGATCTGATGGATCAGCATCGGGTCAATGGTGATGCATTTTTCTAGCCACAAATAACCTCCATGGAAGCTTGATAACAGGAGCTTAATGCATGCGTTAACCTCTTGGTGCCTTCCAAAATTGGGAATTTTCATTACGTTTAGGATGGTGCACTGCACAAGGTCCATATTCCACGGTCGGGGGATTATCCTCGACTTCTTTCCCTTTGACCTAGTCAAATACCTGTGAGGGGAGAGCATGTTGAAGTTCTTGCGATCTCCTAGGTTAAAGTTGTTGATATTTAGTTTCATGATTTTATCCAGCTGAAGCTTGCCTATGCGTATCCCCTTCGAGAGGTACGCAATAACAAAGGTATAGTCGAATTCCCTGGGGACACTATCACGATTCACTGTGTCGGCCAAAGGTGGGATGTAGTCAGGAAGGATGGATGGGATTAACTTAAAGTTTACCAAGTCATCTCAATGCTTAGTTCTTTTATCGGATGCATCTTGGGATGGTCCAGATCCGCAAGCAGTCAACGAGGAGGCTTGCACTCCTCGCGTCGATGAAGCTTGAATTTCGATAGACATCACCTTCTCAGCTTGAAGTTCAATGAGAAATTATTCGACAAACTTTTATGCGGTGATAAGTTCGTCCAACATGCACACTCGAGATCGGATAACTCAGGTCCATGAACAAATGCTAAATGCAATAGAATGGGTAGAAAATTCTTAGTAAGCACAACATAGTAACAATGAGTTCTCTTGTTGGCTCAGATACAATTCACAAACATTTTCTCGGTGCAACAGTTAACGGAATAAGTAGACAACAATGTAACAGATCCCTCCAATGGACAAGAGGCCTTCATCAATGTAGTTTTTTCCATTACGGAGTGGTCCCAATGGTCCAATGGTGATCTTGTTGAACATAATTGTTGTTCTAACCATTCGGGAACACCAATATAATGGTTATAATTCCTCCAATGGTCATATCGCTTCGCCACGCCAAAGTGCCAATCTGAGTTGCTCTGATATTCCAGCGAAGTTCAAATTCTGGAGACCTTCCTTATGGGAAGTCTTCTTTGGAACTTCCTGTAATTTCTCTAACTTTGCTTTCTTCTTGTTGAGATTTATAGCCTTCCTCCCTATGATCTATGTCTTGGTATTCCTCTTTCCATTCTGATTCTTATCTCCTCTTGGCATAGTAACTCTACGTTGGTGATGGTCTTTACTAGGGTTCAAGGGAAATACTTCTTCTTTGTCTGGATTAGGTGCTCTACTCTCCTTCAAATATAGGTGTTTCAAATATTCTTGTGTTATTTTAACTTCGACATCCAGATTTCTGGTTCTCAGTAGCTTCAACTGGTTTTCTTGTTCTTCCAGTAAGTGTGCTATTCTCTTAGAAATGAAGTCTCTTAATTATTATTTTTTCTATTCTAGAGCTTCCTCTTCTTTTCTTTGGGTCTGATCTTTCTCAATCCAGGGTTTTCCTAGTAACATAGCAAATGGGGCGTTGTTCTCAGTAAATTTAACAACCTCAAATTCTTCTTCTGTCGAAGTGCCATGAGCACTCATAGATGTCTGGGTAAGTCTTCCACATAGGGTTATCATATTTTCTCTAAATAATCCTATTCCTCCCAATGAAGGAATCATAACAGGATTTCCTAAACTTTTCCAAGTTCTTGTTGTCATTATCTTCACCCGTGTTTCCTCATCTAGAACGTAGTCTATGTCAAAGTCTCCTATTCGTGTTTCTATGCATTCTTTATCTTTGAATATCTCTGATAAGTTGATATCTATGTGGTCATTCATGGTTTCTTTTATTTTTAGTAATACAGTCTCTAATTCTTTATGGGGTTCTCCCATGGTCTCAGTTTATTGGTCTTCATCAGGGTTTTCTTGTCTCATATTCATTCTTTTAACCTTATACATTATTCTAGGGTAATCCATAACATCATGGTCCATAGATTTACAACAAAAACAACTAGGTTTTCTACCAAGGAATGCCTTAGAAATATGTCCCGGTCTATGGAGGACTCCAGTGTCTACAACCTTAGATGGGACACAGATCTATGATTACAACACCTTAACAGAGCACTTAGCGGTTGTTATTCATTATTACTTAGCCTTTGTTGAGATAAATCCTAATTACAACGCAGCGTAGTATTCAACGAGATTCAACACATTCAAGCACTAAGCACATCAACATAGATCATATCTAGCATATTATTCACATCAATAGGAACTAATCTATCATATTCATCTAAGCGTACATCATTTCACTAAGCATTAATCATATGGACCATAAAACAACCACAATGCACAAAGCAACCACAACACAAGATATGCGTGGTTCACCCCCAGCCTAGGGCTACGTCCACCAACTCTTCTTCTCTTTATTGTCTTATGTCAATCATCTACATGCACAAAGCCATGAGGTCCTACTCCGTATAGGACAGGAGATCTATGCACACCTTGCCAAATCCTCCTTCCCTAAGCTAGGTTACAATATAAAGCCTTTTCACAATCTCTTACAGTCACTTGCACTTAGCCTTGCAAGTCTCATACAGTATGCACAAAGAATTTACAACTATCACTTGCACTTAGTGCATTGGCCTTTACTTTCCCTTATCACCTCTCGCTCCTTACATCACCTAGATTTCTATGCATTACAAAAAGGCCTAGACATGGGTAAACCCATGGGTCGACATCCCCATACCCGTTACATAATCCCAAAACCCAAAAATCCCTAGAAAGGGGTCGAGATCCTGTGATCTCCGCTTCGACTTGTACTCCACCTTCGACATCCTGTCGAAGTCCCAAAATAGGTCAAACCTGACCAAGGATCTCCAAAACTTGGTCAAGGGCCAACATGTCTGAAGAACATCCATTGTCTATGCACCATTCATCTTCTTCTTTACATTCTTCATCGGTCAATTCTATTATATAATATTCATTGTTTGGAATCGCTTTCCTTCTCCATATTGTGGTTGGCATAGGGACATTTGGCATAGGATCATATGTTGATATTATGGTAGCTGCAAGAGGTATTTGCCTCCACGTGTGAACGTGACGAGAATAGAATATTTTGGGAAGCAAGAAGGAACCCTAATTGATTGGTTAGTAACCCTAGAAGACAAGTCGACTCAAGGGAATGACTTGTATTAGGTTATTGGTCTCCAAGAGAAGAATTTGGCTAAAGTAAATAATATATACTAAAGAATTAGTACCCAGAATAAGAAGTCAGCCTAGGAAGTCTGTCAGATTTAGTATAAATACAGGAGGCCAGTCTTCATTCTGGCAATAATTCTTAGAATTGTAGAGCACACTTGTGCGCACCACAGTTAGGCAGTTTTGTGCACAAGTTTGGGGGAGAGTTGTCATTGTAACTGCTACGGCTAGTTGTTCTCATTTTGGCTTGGACTATCTCTTGGTTATGGTTTAGACTATCTGATCATCTCTTGTTTGGTGTGTTATCCTTGGAGAAAGGTGCACTATCCTTTGTTTGGCTATCTAGCCTAGGTTTTTCTTCCAGAATGATTCTCTATCAAGGTTAAGGTCCTTGGAGGGTGGCTTCAGCCTATGGTTGGGTGACAATAGTGATATTTTCTATGGTAAAGAGAGCACATTCTAACATTTTATGGGCCCACACCTCCTTTATTCATTCTAACCACTGGAAGGGAACATAGCCATAAGGATATTAAGCTTGTTGAAGAACGGTCGCTAGGGTTTCTAGAAGGAGTAGTTACTAAATCACTGTCACTAGGGTTACTAGCAGGTGTAGTTGTAGAAAACCTAACCCTCTCGTAGAGGCACCTTAAGTGAATGGATTGACCTAATTTCTAGATATACTAGTGCACCCTAACCTAGCGCATCTCTTGGTACTCTCAGCAAGCAAAGACGTCAAGTTTGATTTTTTGGTCAAATCTAGGGTTGACCAAGTCAAAGCATCCATGACTTACTATATGAAGTCAGAAAACAATTTATATGGAGCTTCTAACTTAAGAGCATGGAATAAAAATATTGACCTCACCCTTTCCAAGAATAAAGTGTTAGATATCGTGAAAAGAAAGACCGTGGAACCAGAGTTTGAAGAAGGAAAAGAGAAGGAACCACAAAACGTTGCAGTTATGGAGAAGTTCAAAGACGGTGACATCAATTCCATGAGTATCATAATGGACTCAATAAAAGAACACTTGATACCCTACATATCCCATATTGACTCATCGAAGAATATGTACAATGCCCTAACAAACCTCTTCTCAGTCAGAAACATTGGACAAGTAATGAGTCTAAAGAATGAGCTCCGTGACATGAAGATGAATGATGATGAAAACATAACATAATACTTTGTGAGAATATCTCATTTAAGAGATCAACTACAATATATTGAAGAGATCATTTCATAGAAGGAATTGGTAAATATAGTTCTCAACGGTCTTCCCAGTACATGGGATACATTTGCCGCAAGTATGAACACAAGGAAGGAGTATCCTAAATTCAAAGAAATTTAGACGTGTTGTTCAAAAGAAGAATCAAGGATCAGTGCAAAAGAGAAACCCCAAAAGAAGTACGATGATCAAGCCTTCACAACAAGATTCAAGAATTTCAGGAACAAAAGGAAGTTTAGTTCAAGGAAGAAGCCAAATCAAGAGAAAGATATGTCAAAAATACAATGCTTCAACTGTCGAAAGTATGGTCACTACAAGAATCATTGTCCCGAGCTGAAGAAAAGGAAGGAGACATATGAAGCATCAATTGACGAAGAAAAGTAACCTTCAAAGAAGATTAAGCAGGATGAAACAAACTTCTTCTTCTAAGACAAGGTAAACAACACTCTTCATAGCTCTTGTACATACCATGTTTTATGTACATATCTTGCATATCTATTTCTTAGAAGATAATATGTTCAAAGAGAAACTATACTTATGGAAGAACAACAAGATATGGATTGATACAAGTCAAACAATACACATGAAAGGATGAAGTACATCAACAACCCTTGGTAACAATTCATGTGAAATTTATTATCAGAATCAATCTTGAAGAAACCTAGAAGAAGACAGAAAGAAGTCAACAATCAAGAGGAAATTGGAAAAAGATTTGTGACACTTTGCATAAGGAAATAAGGATGCAAACGGAAGCATTTTTTATGTTAGATGGAAAGAGATGGTTATATATTTCCAAAAGAAGAGCATGCATTCATACATGAAGCAAAGATTAGGAGGGAGCTAATCTTATGATCCATTGAATATGATGAAATATATATCCATGGTAGCAACCATGAAAAGCAGTATGTGTTCAGTTTGACTTTAGAATAATTCTTTGTCGAAAAGAAGCCTTAGAGTATCCCTGGTTGTCCATCCACATACGTGATCCTATGATGAAAAGAAGAAGTTGGAATCTTCAGGGCATGGAATCTATAGAAAACTCCATGGACCTAAGAGCCAAAGAGAAACATGAGGAAGAACATGAAGATTCCAAAGCCAGAACAACCAGTCATCGTATCGATAATAACAAGACTACCAGCCTGATATGAACTCACTAAAAGCAATCAAGAAGAGGAACTAAAAGTTGCGATGAAGAATAGCGTATGGAAAACTTATGAATAAAATCATTGCGAGCATGGATGATTTTAGGGGCTAAATTTCTCTCATGGGATAATTTTCCATAGTTTTTACCCAAAAAAGAATTGCTATTCTAAAAATGATTCTCCCAAATTCTATAAGATAAAATTATTTTACCTTAAAAATCACCAAAATTTTATACAAACTATATAAAATCCTTAGAAATTTGAATATTTTTATAAAAATATTGCCAAACATTTATAGTTGGCATGTGAAGGATCAATAAGATTCGCCAAGGTTTCTACATTTAAAAATAAATTTCCATCCTTAAAATCATCCATGATTGTGAGATCCAAAACTAGAGGTTATCCCATATGGAGGGAGAAGACTATGATGATTGCTTGTTCCAGTAAACTAGACATACATCTACATCAGCCATTATATCGTCCGCAATATCCATGGGTTGGAGTTAACATCAGAAAAATGTAAGGATTGTTCTCCTCAATAGAATAATCAAACAAAGAAGTATAGCAACCTCAACGTTTTGAGATATACCAAAAGGAGACTCTTGCATGCAGATGGAAGAATACAACTTGGTAGAGAGCCTCCAATGCACAACAAAAGCGTGGTGAAAAACCTTTTATAATAGAGATACTATATCATAATGGTTACTCAGAAGATTAGAATGATGGATTGATAATCCATGACAAACCCTCATGATGGAAGAAGAAGTACCACTTGTATATGTTCCAGTTTGACCCTTGCCACGATGTTATGACCTAGCAGGAAACAAAAGATGAATCCAACAATGATATACTATATTGATTAGATCTATATGAAGCCTTCAGAGAATACCAGTGTTCTAGAAAGATTAAAGTACATTTGAGATCAAGAATTACATTCTCTATGATGAAGTCCAGAAAAGAGAAGTGGTTCTCCAATATATATATCTCCACAAATGAGCAGATAAGAAGACATTTTGGTAAAGCCTCTATCCAAGGTGAAAGAGATTGTGTACTTAAGCTAGAGCTCGAGGATATGACTTCCTTATTGAAAGAGGAAGAGATAACTCCCAGGTTGGGAGGGAGCACTGATGTGTTATTGAATTATGGACAGTCATTTTTCAGTTCGAAAAATGGTCTAGGATGGGAAGTTCCTTTCCAGTTCGAAAAGTGGTTTGAGATTTATGACAAGCAGGCATTTTCCGGTTCAGAAAATGGTCCAAATCAAATGGTCATTTTCGTAATGAAAATGGTTCAATGGATTGTTGGTGTACCATAGACAGTGATTTCCCATTGTGGTTAACATGGGGAATGGTCTACAACAATCTCTCTTCTTGATGGTTACTCAAGAAGACTGGTCTGCCTCGCTGGACAGTCACTCTTTTGAAGCTCACAGTTGTGAGTAGTTTCAAAGAATGGTTTGTTTTGGAGTTTGGTGCAGGACAACCATTTCCTTTGGAAATGGTCCGGATAGTCATTCCCTAGGGCAGATTCATTCTCTCCAGGTTGCACTTTGTTTAGTGCCGGAGGAATGGCTCAAATAGGTGAATGGTCCAAGTTCAGTAATCAGGGATAGGCATTCCCTAGGGAAGACTCATTCTCTCCAGATTGCACTTTGTTTAGTGTCAGAGGAATGGCCCAGGGTGGGGAATGGTCCAAGATTAGAAATCAGGACATTTATTCTTCCTTGCTTGAGAAGAATAGTCTATATATCTCATCATTGATGCTCTACCTTCTGAGGGTAGATGCTCTTCCAAGATCTCACATATGTGAGTGGAAGAATGGCCCAGATGATTCAATTTATATCATAACAATGTTTTCTATGCAAGTTGATATAAGATGATTTTTATGGAGACTGTATGTCTCTAGACAGTATATGTATGCTACTATGGTAGATATGTTCCACTGATTGTGACTATATGTCATGAATCAAGTATTTGTGTGCTACTTGGTGTGGTAGTGTACCACTGGAATGTAGTTGTGTACTACTATGGATTGACACAGTTGTGTTCTATTGCCTGATATTGTTTCAGTTTCCTTGAATACTATCAGCAGTGTTGGAAATGATTATCAGCTATATGGATGATCAATGGACAGAGATTTCCCAGATAGAAAATGGTCCAAGACATTTATTCTTCTAGGACATATGCCTGGATTAGAAGAATGGTTCTTGTGTCACTCTATGGAGTGAGTGACTTATCCAGCATCATGTCTGATTACTTACATGGAGTATGGTTTTGAGATATGATGCAGTTGATGACATTGATGGTGATGATGGTGCTCATGAAATAATCATAAGATAGTCTATACGACTATGTTGATGCTACCGGTTAAATGGTATGTTTGTTCTCAAGACCATTACCTTCAATACCTCCCTAGCTAGGAGGGAGTGTTGATATTATGGTAGCTACGGGAGGTATTTACCTCCACATAAACCTGATGAGAATAGAATATTCCAAGAAGAAATAATAAACCCTAATTGATCAGTTAATAACCCTAGAAGACAATCGTCTCAAGGGAATGACTTGTATTAGGTTATTAGTCTCCAAGAGAAGAAGTTGGCTAAAGGAAATAATATATACTAAAGAATTAGTACCCAGAATGAGAAGTCATCCCAGGCAGTCTGCCATATTTAGTATAAATACAGGAGGCCAGTCTTCATTCTAGAAGGCATTCTCAGAATTGCAGAGCACACTTGTGTGCACTGTAGTTGGGCAGTTTTGTGTGCAAGTTTGGAGGAGCGTTGTCATTGCAACTTCTGCAACTAGTAGTTTTTGTTTTGTCTTGGAATATCTCTTGTTTATGGTTTGGAATATATGATCAACTCTTGTTTGGTCTGTTATCCTTCGAGAAAGGTGCACTAACCTTTGTTTGGCTATCTAGCCTAGGCTTTTCTTTCAGAATGATTCTTTGTCAAGGTTGAGGTCCTTGGAGGGTGGCTTTGGCCTATGGTTGGGTGAAAATAGTGATATTGTCTATGGTAAAATGAGCACATTCTAACAACATATTCATTCATATATATTCAATCTCTTTCTTTGTGACCAAGATAATTACATTTGTACCATACAATATTTTTGTCCACCAATGGGGAAAATGAATTATAATTTTTTTTGACAAATCCACAATTGTTTCCATAACTTCTATTTACACCATTCATGTTTCTTGCATAGTTGTTCCTTTAGTTGATTATGCAATTAATTTCCTTATGTCCAAAATTTTTGCAAGTATAACAATGACCAAGAAAGAAATTTTGATACCTGGGAGTAAGTGACATTCTTTGTGATGTAGTCCATCTGGGTTCATGATCTACTCTTATGTAGTTTCCTTCATATTAATTGAAGTTTCTTTGATTCCTGAAGGTAGGAGTTCTTCCCTGATATTCATCTCTTTCGTAATCATTCCTTCTTTCTGGTATCTTGGTCCACTTCTCATCAACTGTCTATGTAGAGTTTTCTTCAACCTTCTTGTTGGTATTTGCATCTTCTTTGTATGAAGTTTCACCCATGCATCCAAGATGTGTTAAGTCTTTTGGAACTTGAGAGTTTCTTAATCTCTTCCTCAATGAGACAACTTCTTGTTCAATTTTCTCACAATCTTCTTCTTTCTTCATCATTTGGACATTCCTTACTTCTTCTATTCTTCTTGCTTCTTCAAGTAGAGTCTTCAAGGAAATGGTTTATTCTCTTAGTTTCTCAAAGTCTTATAATTGTTTCTTCAAGCTTTCAATTGTATTTTCACAACTACCCAATTCACTTCTTAGTTTTCTATGCGTGTTTTTGAGCTTGATATTTTAAATCTCAAAATGCTTCAATTTTTTAAGATTCTCATCTTCTTTTTGAATCATTTATGATTCATGATTTTCTTCTTATTCATTTGAATTTTCTTCTTCGGTATCATCTCTTTCAATCCTTGGATAAGGACATTCAAATTCAACATTTCATACTCTTTCACAATTAAAGAAAAAGAACTCACCTCTATTGGCTTCTTTGAAATCTGAGATGTTGTAATTTTCTTCAACTTCTTCTTCTTCTTCTTCTTATTCTTCTTATTCTTCTTCTTCTTATTCTTCTTCCTTTGCATAAAGGTATTGTAGCTTGTCCCAAATCTATTTTTCTTATGCACATGATCCCACCTTGGATTTCAATGAATATGTAAACCCATCTAGGATGTTATCTATTGCCAATTTGTTGTTCCTTCTTGCTTCCTTCTGAGCTGCAGTCTTTGGTTTCTTCAAAGCCTTGTATCCTAAACAAACTGAGAACCAAACATCTTCCCCAAGAGATTTCAAGTTATTTTCCATTCTATTACTCCAGTATTCAAAATTGCTTCCATCAAATGGTGGAATCCCATTTGGAAT
>CBVK0100740782.1:342-18289 GCA_900067695.1 Picea abies
TGGCGCATCTTTTGGAGAGGACTATCTGTATTGGTTTGAGTTATCTCTTGGCATTGTATTGGCAATTTATGATAAGGAAGTTTTTGTTGGGTTTTCTTCCCCTAGAGGGTTTCCCAAGATAAATGTTGTGTCTCATGTGAATGTGTATTTCTCAGTGATCTTGTTATTATATTGCTGTTATCTATTGAAATGCAAAGAACTATAATAATGGCATAAACATTAACAACTACAAAAATTGTGAATGGTGTAGCTGCATTTGTTTATGGTTCAAGTAAATGCTAAAATTGGAAAAAACCTCATGCTTGAGCCTAGCATAGAGAAAATTCAACATTACAATGAGAATCTATGTTCTCGTTTTTCTCTTTCTAGAGCCTTTTTGGATCCTTCTAGAAATGATCGAAAACTAAAGGAAAGGTTTACAAAGGGTTCTCTAATGGTCTTGGTTCTCTAAGGGTTCAATCCTAGGCTGAGTTTTATTCAAATTAGTTCCGATTTCTCCAGAGTTTCCCCTTGTTTTATGATGGACCTACTAAAAACTAGCAAAGAAGATTATTAGAAAATGCTCAAAATCACCTTAAGAAAATAAAATAAAAAGAGTGAAGACTTAGCCAAAATTTTCTGAATTTTCTTATGCAAAAAATGAAACTTTTTAGGGATTTTTGACAACTTAAATGAGACTAAAATAGGATCTTTTAGTTGTTTCTGTTTGCTGTCCTAAAACAGCAAGCATAAACTCCTAAATAACTAGATCTAACAATGCAAACCAAAACAATTTTCTGCCTTAAGATCTTAACTAAAACTTGTAGAAAATTGCAATAAAGACTACTTAGCTACTCTTTTGAATATGAAAGAATTGCAACTACATCTAAGTCCTATGCATGCAACATCATAGACTAAATTTAATTTTCAAAATCAAACCCAGATCTATGATAACATGCAAGAAAGTAAAAAGAAAGAGACAGAAGAATTTTTCATGATTTAGAGCCTTCGCTTGAGCTTGAAAATCTTTTTTGGGCTATGGGCTCCATTTGATGTGAGGAAGAGGGAAATATGTCTTCTTTTGATTTCTTGGACAAGTACTAGATGTAAGCTAGCTATCTTACTTCTCCAAGGTTTAGATCGTGCATGCTTCAAAAAAGACTTGCAAATAACTGTAAGATTTGGTGTTACCTACACAAGAAACTCCATTTGCATATTAGTTTAAACAAAAACAACACATGCAACACAAACTTCCAATGTAAGTAAGCAAAAGTATTAGTTATGAAAACAATATTAATAATCCATTATAATTAGAGAGAAATACCCTTACCATTAACCAAATTCAACAATAAGTAAATGCAAGCAATTGAAACAACATCACCTCAATTTATATTGACATCCATCAACACATCAGCACCAAACACCAATAGTTCGACCTCCAAAGTCTCTTATCTTCAAAGCAAAAGATATTACAAGATAAACAATTTTCCCAAGCTCCAACTAACTCTAAGGAGGAGGGTCAAACTTGCTTTATAATAGATTGGGTGAAAACTCCAAGAGGAATGTGCATAGATTAATGGGAAGTGCACATGAGGTAGGTGAGGACGTGTGCGAGTGGAGGAGAGAGTCCACTTGGACACCTCTCCACTCACTAGAGTGACTCGTCCACACAACTGGAGAGAAGACTTGAGATAGGGAAGGAGTAGGTGTACAGGGTGAGTCTCTCCAATTTGGATTGATGCCCCTCCTTCATAACTCGCCACATAGCAAAGGGAGGTCAAGTTCTAGCATTGGGATTTCCACCCTTTGCCAACTCACTCCATAACTCGCCTATCACTTTAGATGACTCACATCCCTCCTTTGTTGACTAAAGACAGAGAGAAAACATGTCCCCAACATGTTTCCCTATTAACAACAAGCTGATTTTTATTGATTTTTTAACGTCTTTTTACCTTTTTGAGAGTAAAAATAAATTTTGAGTGATTAAAATGACTTTTTTGCCTCAACAAAGGGGGGATAAGGGTTTAGAACGTGCCCTGGCTTAGAAAACGAGCACAAACATGGAATACAACAACAACTGATGCCACTTTTATGATTTTTTTTACTTTTACAATTAAAATTACCCGTTTGCGGGAAAATTTTTATTGACTGAAAACTTTAAAAAATCCTAGGGGGGACTTAGCGCAATTTTCATGACTCAATAGATATGACCTAGCATGAATATATATACAATTAGACACTAGATATTAGATTTTCCATGCCAAGGCCTAACCACGAGCACATACCCCAACTTTGAAGGCGATTTGAGTGAAAAATCTTAGAAATTATAACTCACCTAATTTCTCAGGCAAGAAATAATTTACAAGTGAAAAAAAACACTCTAGAGTACATACTCGTGCTTAGGTCTTAGGTGGCCAACTATTTTACAACTATTCATGCTAAGTTCATTGATTACAATGCCCCTAAAGGAATGGAAATGTGGAAAAAGTTGGTCGAACAGACCGACTGAACTTCTGAACACTGAATTTATAGCATTTGATTGCTCAATCTTTGGCGGCTCAACTGCAGGCCCAGCTAGTGCAACTCAGTGGATAACAAGACCAACATCATATGTGATGGAGAAAGACTCGATGAAACATGTTGGGGATCATCTAAAGGAGAATCCTATATAAGAAGCAACGAGAAAGATCCTAGCAAACCGTGAATAAGAACTTCATCAACAATAGAATCTATGTTCAATCACCTTCTGAGTGGAAAGGCATATAGACGATATGTGTTGGAAACTTCGTTGTAGCCACCGAGAGGTATCGATGTTTTTTAGGTTTCGATTTGTTTTTCTTTTATTAGGAATATGGGCCCATACACTTGATCCAAAATTCTGAAATACAAAACTAATGGTTTGTTTCCATGCCATATCTCATATGGAGTCATATATTGAGTAGCATGAGTAGGCGCATCTAATTGACAGTGCATACTTTATGTTCTTGACCCTTCACAACAAATCCGTTTGGTTGAGACATGTAGACATTCTCCTTAAAATCTTTGTTTAAGAAAGTTGTCTTCCCATCCATGTGATGAATCTTCCATCTATTATGCGTTGTCAAAGCCAACAAAGCACGATTGGTAGCCCATTTTGTTGTGGGAGAAAAAGTATCATCATAGTCTATGTTTTCTTTTATGCATACACTTTCACCACAATCCTCGCCTAATTTGTACTTGTTCTTATAGACCCACTTGCGACCAATTGGTTTGGTTCCAAATGGAGGATCCACCAACTTCCATGTCCCATTCTTGATGAGGGCATCATACCCCTTCTACATAGATTATTTCCACTCATCATGAGACACAACATCTTTAAAGGAAGTTGGTTCAAAGTTAGTAAATAAATTCAAATCACAATCATATGAAACTTCCATATCATTGACATCACCTGAATCTAAATCATCTACATCACCTCCATCATCTTGTCATGTTGAACTTTTAATTCTTGTCTTTCCAACCTCGTCAAAACGAACACTTTCAATTGTCTTCATGAGCCACTTTGGACATTTCTATGACTTTCATATCATTCACATCACCTAAATCTGAATCATCTACATCACCTCCATCATCTTGTCTTGTTGAACTTCTAGTTTTTGTCTTTCCAACCTCATCAAAACGAACACTTTGAAGTGTCTTCATGAGCCACTTTGAAAATTTCTGTGATGATCCAGGTTACTCAACTAATTGAGATGGTGTTGCATCCCTGTCAAGATTCAACCTTTCAATCCTCTCAATCACATCATAATTGAACCTCCTATTTTGATGAAGTGGTTTGATCTTCTACATGAGGAGATGACACTACAAAAGGAGATTACCAACATTGATCCAAGAAGGGGATCCCCCCTTCAAGAAGTGGAATCTCATTATCAAACTCATGATATGTCTTTACATGGGTAAATCTATCAAGATAATCAAATTGCTGCTCAAAAATCTTGTCATTCTTAGTGGATTCAAAAAAATCATATCTCTAGAAAGAATTAACTTTTTTTTTACATCATCATAAAGATGATATGCCTTTGTGGTATTTGAGTACCCAAAGAAGATGCACTTTCGACACCTTTCACCTAGTTTGTTCCTTTGGTCCTTAGGAATTAAGGCATTGTTACACCCCCCTTCTTGGGGTGACAAATTCATAGGTACCTTTGTGGTATTTGAGTACCCAAATAAGATGCACTTTCGACACCCTGCACTTAGTTTGTTCCTTTGATCCTTGTGAATTAAAGCATTGCTACAAAACCCCCACCCCCCCACCGGGGTGACAACTTCATAGGTACCCACACAGGGTGTCATGTAGTTGTACTACATGAGCTATCTTGCTCATTTTCTCTAGACTCGGACAGTTCTTCTCATTATCTCAATCAGATGCATGATTGTGCTAGCTCATCGATGGTATATCTCATCCTCCTCCCCTCACTCCTCAAATGGAAGATGCAGTATGGATGGTGCAATATTGGATTCGCTATCATATATCTCGATATTACATGTATCGGTGTTTCATTTGGATGTGATGCTATAACTTCCTGGTTAGTCAGGAAAGTGACAAACATTAAAATGAAATAACGTACATAGTTTTAATATTTGCCTCATTGTACCATGGGGGGGCATATTTTTCCTTTAGAAGTGTGTCATTTGTCGGGTTAGTTTGTACTACTGGGTACTTAGCCAAGATAGCATTGTCCACATCCTAATCATGCTAAACATTTTTGTTGAGAAGTGTAACTCATAAGGTCTTCTCCATGCGTGGCGTCCTAGCATGGGCGAAGGACAATGAAACTTAGCCAAGTTGATTAATTAATCTCCTTCCTAAGTCCAATTTAGGAAAAGTACAGTTGATATGTTATATTCTTCTGTTGATTTAATGAGTAACTTTTTCTAAGGTTTAACTGGAAAATAATTTAAGTTGTGATCTTTTAATCATGACCATCCATCTCATTAAGTGAGTGAGGGTTAATATTGGCCCTCCATAAATTTGGAGATAGGGTTTTCGCTTACTCATGGAGAGATAAAGATATCGACTTGGCAGAGGGGCACATCACTTATGCATTTGAGCATTGAGAGAGAGAGCAATCTAGAGAAAATTGTTTGAGGGCTTGGGTGACAAGTTTTGCAGAGGAGACAAAGGATATTTCTGAAGAGGATCGACCTTCTTCCTTGGATTTTAGAAGAGGTCGATTTTCAAATCTGAAGGGCACCGGTACTAGGTGATGCCAAGCTCACGCAGAGAGTCGTACGAGTGACGCAAAGGCTCACAGTTGAGTTTTTTTGAGTCGATTGGTTTGTTGGGGTTTTTAGAAGGGTCGTACCATTGCTTGGGAACATTTCACTGGGGTTTCTCTTCAATAATTGGCTCAGACGATTTTCTCTGTAAGAGAGCTCTATATTTTCTACTGCAATAATAAAATCCACAAATCTAAAGAATTGGTTTTCCCTCTGGGGTTTTTCCAGGGAAAAAATTGTCCAAAAATGTTGGTGTTATCATGTGATGTGATTGTTGTTATCGTTTTCAGTATATATCAGATTTATTTCTACTATGCTATTTATTTTATGTGAAGCAAACCTAGTTGTAACTATAAAATATCCATTTCAGAAATTTAAATGTGCTAAATAAATTTCTGGGTAGTAAAGATTGTTGAAGTTTATGGTTCATCTCGTTGGGTTTTAGTGGATTCACAGGGTATTAGAGAAGGAATTTTGAAGTAACAACATCAAAGTGTTGATTACAAAAGATTGATTTCAGATCTAAGCACCGGGTCAGTTTGTGAGACAACATAGGGTTTGGACAGACACTTTAAGAAATGGCCATGACTTTGAGAGTTGAGGATAGACTTCAAGGTGCTCAAAACTTCCCCACCTAGAAAGAGAGGGTTACCAGAATCTTGGATGTCAATGATGTCCTTTAACATATTGATGATAAGGCAACAACTCCTACAAATGCATCTTTATTGGGATAAGAAGGGTGAAGTGAAGGCAATGAGCATAATCCTTAACGAGGTCAAGAATCATATAATACTACACCTCTCAGGGAGAACGGCTGCCAAGGACATGTGGGCATCCTTGGGTAGCCTCTAGTAGAGTAAAAATGAAAGCAAGATTATGGTGCTTCAAGAAAGGTTGCAAGGTACCAAGATGGCTAAGGGTGAAGGTGTGATTCCTTGTAATGTCCCCCACCTCTTAGAGAGGTGATGAGGAGACTCAGTGGCCTGGGCACCCCCACTAGGTCATAGTCTCACACTGACTAGGTCATAGTCTCACACTGAGGGGGGAGGTCAACTAGGCTAAAGTTATAATTTTAAGTTGACTTGAGAAAGGAAAGGGATAAAGGGAGAAAAAGATAACTCAACAGAAGAATAGAAGTTAACCCTAGGAGTTAACCTAACTCAACAGAGAATTAGAAGGAAAAGTATAAGTAAGAGGCTGGTGTTGTTCCTGAGTCTGTACTTAAGGCTTAAAAGTACAGTGTCAAGGCATCCGAAATTATGATAAAGGTTGATAAAGGATTACACTAACCTTCGGTATAGGAAACTAATGAAGATTTCTACGTTCTCGTTGTCTAGCTTCCAACTGTTCCTGGGTAGTAATATCCTGTTCAATGGCTGCCCATGAACGTTCAAGTTCTTCCTGGGTATTAGCAGTTTTAAGGATTGTATCAAAAAGATTTAGAGCAATATGTGTTTGATTAGATAGTCCGGGTTCAATATTCGGTTGAGTTGTTGTAGGAACAGTCATTGAGTAACATTACCAGTAAGAAATGATTTAAAGAGAGATTTCAACGCTGTTTCAATTTTGGTCGAAATAAAGAGAAATTTTTTGCATGAAGAACAAAATAGGGATGCAAACTGAAGGCCCTTTCCCGTAACTGTATTATTTTTGGTAAAAAGATGTGGGGGTGAGAGAAAAACATTTAGCTGTAGATAACGTAAGGTTCATGACAATAGAAAACTCACACATACACAGAAGAAGAAATTAGTATAGAAATAATTGGCATAGTGTAAACAAATATATAATTCTGTAAATGCAAATTGGTCTTACACCCGCTGATAGCTGGTGCAGAGGAAAGACAATAACCAATTACAGAAAGATGAAATCCCTTCGCTATAGTAGTGGTTGTACTAAAGTATAGCGATATACATCAATTATGAAAAGTAAAATGAAATGAAACATGAAACATCAAGAAAACAAACTTGTAACACAGTCGGGACGGAATCGGGAATCTTCAAATTTGCTTGTATTAACTTCTCAGAATGAAAAAAACTCTATTACAATCAGTGCCCAAAAAAGGTCCAGCCTGTTCTTCTTCTTGTTGTCATCTATTTATACCAATTTTTCTCCTTTTTTAAAAACTCAACGGTTTCATAAATTCAGTTACAAACGAGAGGAGCCAAATCACTCCACCTCTCCTACTCTATTTTCAAAAAGTGCCAGGTGCTTGTCTTTGCGTGATTCGGTGCATATGATACATTTGTCCACAAATTGGTATACAAGCTGTGAAGGTTCCACTTGACAGCTGGGAGGAGCGAAATCACTCCATCTCTCCTACCCTATTTTCAAAAGGTGTCAGGTGCTTGTCTTTGCGTGGATTCGGTGCATATGATACATTTGTCCACAAACTGGGATACAAGCTGTGAAGGCTCCGCTTGACAACTGGCCTTGGCAAAATAGCATTCTCGGGCTAACTGTGGAAGCTTATCGCCCATTTGTGCATCAATGATATCAAGTGCACTGAGTTGTGTGCTAGGTTGAATTAAGTGTTTATCAATTTGAGCCATGTCCACTCTGTCCGCCTTAGAGATACCATCTGAATCTTTCTCATTCTTCTCCTTCAGATCGAGGGAAATCTGATCTACATCCATTTACCTTAACGTTTCTGAGTTACCTCCACTCTCCATTCGTAACAGCTCGCCATCTATAGCATTGAAGGCTTCTTCTAATGAATTGGTTACTTTTTGGGCATGTTCTTTGCTTAAGGTAATATTATGTTCCCAATCCTTTAACAAAATATTACCTCTAGTTTGTTCAGCGATGGTGAGTCCGGGAGAACCTGCTGAAAATCTGTTGTTAGTAGCTATCACTGCCTCTTGAAAGGCGACCCGAGCAACCTCTGCGTTCCTTTCTTTGATAATCATATTCTCAGAAATCCGATGCATTAACAGGCAATCTTCTCGGATCACTCCCACTTTGTCTAGCAGACTCTGTTGTGCAGAAGAGATCCTGCTCCGAATATCGATAGCTCGGGATTTGAACCCCTCGATGTCGATCACCTTGATTTCAGCGACCTCTAGCTGAGCCTGCAGCTCTGTGATCATACCCCTTTGCTGACCCGACTGTATCCGACCATCTCGGATCACTGAATTCGCTTGTTCCAATTTGGTTTTTAGGACTTCTATTTCCTTTTTATCGACCAATCGGGCCAGTTCTATTTCTCCACTCGCCTGACTCTTAGCGCTTTCTGCAGCCGAAGCTACTCAGGCTTCGAGAGTCTTGATCAGGCGATTCTTTTTTTTGAGCTGATTTTTCAACATCCCGACCGAGAATTGATTCGTTGTCGCATACGCTCCTAGCGTTCCTGCTATCTCTGTGGCGAATTCCTCACTCTTTTTGTTCTTTCCATCTGTCATCACTTTGAATTTTTTGGCAGTTGATCCTTCATCCTGGTAGAACTCCCTTTTCACAACTGCGTTTCTCTTTTTGTCAAAGAAGAACTCATTTGGAGGGAGTTCTTCTGCTCTAATAGGCATTAGTTCTTCACCGAAAATCCATCCTTCTTCTATGTTTCCTTGTGTCGACTGCAAGGGGGTGACAGAAGTGATGGGTTCCTCGATTTGCTTCGCTGCCTTTCCTGGTGTGACGAGTGAGTCCTGCTCCTTCGGAGGATCAGAGGTCTTCGTCTCAGTCTCTGGATTCTGAGTTTCTGGCAGATCTGTGTTTCTTACTTCCACCTCTGGACTATGTTCTTTGGGTGGGTCTATAGTCTCTTCTTCTGCTTCGGGATTCTTCCCATGCTCCCATTCCTGGTGTTTTTCGGGGTTAGAAATTTGACCCTCAGAACTTTCAGCCTCCTTCTCTTTATCTTTGGAAAGGCCCAAACCTCCTAGCACAACGGGGAGACATCTTCGTCTATGGTCCTGAAACTTTAAAACAGAGGCCATGTCTTCGGGTGCTAAAGATCGGATTCAAACTAGCACTTCCCCATAAGACCTCGCCCCTCGGAAAATATCATCCGAGGGTGAACACTCGTGTTCAAACTTCCTCAAACCACAATCTGCCAAATGGTTGCTTACAATTTTCTGAGGATCATGCTTTTTATATTCAATAGAGACCAAACTCAAGTTTTCCAAGGTTGCAGCCTCAGCTTTAGCATGCCCAAAATCCAATAAAGAATAAGAATTTAGCCGAACAGGGAAAAACGGCCATACCTTCTTCGAAGATGCTTTGAGCTCTTTACTCACCCCACCAATCACTGTTTGTCGGGCGATATTGCGACAGGTCAGCTTGTCGGGGATAAACAGTGGTAGCACAAACGGGGGAACAGTAGCTCCGAACACTCTGAAATAGGAAAACTCTGCTTCTACGTACCAATCAACGATACCACTCAGATTTGCAGCAATGTTATCCGAGATGAGAGGTGGCGAACGACCAAAAATGGCGATGTGCAAGGGCACCATCACCCAGTTGAAAATCTCATAAATAAATTTATTTGCTTTATCTTCCCATAATTTGTCGTGATACTCATGCACAGTTTTTTCTTGGGTCGGACTCCAAGCCCAATTCATCAAAGGGAACGGTGTCATGGAACATATCGCGTCCATGATATACGCAGACATGAAGAATGAGGAGGGTCTCCCGCTTGCCTTCTGGTCTCGATACTCAGTGACCCGGTTGAACAAGCTGTCTGAGAGTATCTTAGCCCAATTATATGAGCAACCTTCTGCTACCCGAAAAATGAGAGGTACCCACGCAACGTAGAAATGCGCTGTATCTTCCTTTCTGAAAAGTCGGCATGTCATCATTGCCACATACATATATTGTGGCTCCAGTCAAGCAATTGAATACACGCCCTGGTCGTTCGCTCTGAATTTCGCGGAACGCGAAACCCAATCCTTTATCAAACCGGGCATGGTTTTGTCATATTCTGTGCACTCCTTCTTTTTGAATTCCTCCAGGAATTCAGCACCATATGTGTATTCAGAAGTTGCTGGGAGCTTGTACATGGTTTGGATATTCTCTGGTCTAAAAGTTCCGACCGTGGTCCATTGGTTGCTTATGATAGTTCTGGTGGGTAGGTCCATATGATCCAACGCCCATCGGATCATGTCATAGTATGGGAGCAACCGTGGTCTAGTTGCAACCCGGTGCATGCCAGACTGAACAACTATCTTGTATTTAGTGTCCAGGTCGTCCTTTTCGTTATCATTGTCATCGGAGTCTGAATAGTTCACCAACTCAGATTGCAGAATATCTGAAACAAACGACCAGCTAGGTACTGAGCCGCCAATCCGAGGTGAAGTATCTGAGACGTTGTCTGAACCCTGCACTGCAACCTCGACATTCGCTTTCGCAGCTTTCCATGGAGCCATGGCTAAAGCTTGCTTTTTCGCTCTTCTGCAATAGACCTATGTATACATGCAGGAATTAGTTCTCTCGGAGAAAAGTGATCTCTGTGCGCTTATGAGACATGTTTAAAATAGAATGAAAATCTCGTATATATCTGAAAAAATTCTGTCAAATCGCAAATAGAAACAAATTTATTGCATAAATCCGATCTTATTTATCCGTGGATTTACCCTAATTCTTCATTAATGTCATCAATGTTTGACGGCTTGACAGGCAGTCGGGTTATGGCGAGTAAAAAGTTACCTCGGGAAATGTGCAAACCTCGATGCGCGGGACGTATCTCGTTTTAATTTCAAATTTCAAATCTTAGCGACTTAAATAATTTTCTCGCTTTTCGTTGCATCGTGAATTTCCTTTTTATATTTCGACTCTTCAACTCGCGAGACTACGAGTGCTGATTTTAGCTTAATTAACAGTAACCGCGATTTGGCGCATCCTTAATTATATAATTAATTTATTCGCCATGTTGCGACTCGGAACTTCGAAGACCGATTTTTGGGAGAATGGTACACCGAGTCGCGATACCGCGATGTGGCGATAATTAAGGCTCACATTATGGGAAGCAAATCTTAGATTAGGCTACTAATTAATCTTTCTATAGTCATCTCGCAACCTCGTGAGTCGGGGTTTTTAGGCGCCTTAACTCTATGAAAGAAAGTGTCGAGTGGCGAGGTGCCGAGAACCAAATTTAACTATGGTTAGTTTTTTTACTTTTAATCTTTGACCAAGGTTATCACAAAGCTATCGTGTTCTCGGTTATCGGGGTTGTAAGAGCAAAAACTTGGGTTTGACGAATGCCGAGGTGCGAAACCCCGACGATGTCTAATCATGGGTTAAAGGTTTTACCCTAGTTAATGCCTTGGGCGAAAATTAAAAACGAGTTCGCAGTTTCGCGACTCGGGACTTGTGAATTCAAAGATTAAAGTATCCGACTTGCAAGATCCCGAAATAAAACAAAAGAGCGAACATACTTGCGAAAATGGATCTGTTTTGAAAGTAGGAAAAGCATTTCTGTTTAGGCGACAAGATTTCAGAGTTTTAAGATCTCGGAAGGAAAGAGAAAGTCAACTTGGATTTCAATTTTCAAAAATTAAAAATTTCTTGGAAGGCAAAAAACAAGGGCGGCTCCAACAGCTGGGGCGCACCTATTAGTCATTTTGAGTTTCGTGTATTGCTTGTTATTGCTCTTGAGCATTCAATTTGGGGGTTTTGCGGTACAAACCCTTGTGAACAACTCAGTGGTGAAAATATCCACTCACCTTGTTCCACAGCTTCGTCTCGAGGATGAAAGATTCCTCCACACCATTCTACTCTCATCATATCTCCTTCTAGAGCTTCAGAAGATAGCAGGGCCATACTGTTTGGGAGGTTTCCAGCAAGGGCGCACCATACCATTGAGGAGGGTTCGATTTGACCATCCAGGAGGAGCGTTGGGCATTCCATCAATTGGGTTTTACTTGCAGGTGCTCCATCATCATTTTGAGGGTTTCTTTGAGGAGTTATCATCACTCAATCTTCAACAACAATTTGGGATGATTTGGAGGTTAGGAGGACGTCCCACTTTTATGTATTTCTCAGATCTAGAGAGATCTGCTTGAGATCTGGATCTGAAACTTCTCCCACGATATTCTCTTAGCCCGATCTACATTCTTGGAGAGTCTCACATCATTTGGAGGTATATTTCTTCAAGGACGAGTTGCATAGGGTTTCTGCCATTTAGGAGGGCACAACTCCCTTGGAAGACTCATCATTTGGAGAGGTTGGCCTTGGACGTTGGGCTTGAGACTTCAGGAGGAAGATCCCACTACACTGATCTATCATCTGACTAAGTTTGGGCTCATTTGGAGTCATCTACCATCAAGGCCGAATTATTGAGGCTTCAGTCTTCTCTTGGAGCATGGCTTCTTCAGAGGGAGGGTTTGTATTCAGATCTGCTTGGTATTGGTCTTCATCTCTTATCTAGCCTTTGAAGGCTTATTTTGTATTGATGGGAGCATTTTGTAGCAGCTCATACATGTTGAGGCTTATTTTGTATTGATGGGAGCATTTTGTAGCAGCTCATACATGTTGTCTACTAGAGCCATCAGAAGATTATTCCAGATCTACTCTTTCTATTGTATCTGATTTCTGCTTCTATAATAAAGGTCGGATCTTTGCTTGTGTTTTATATCTTGAGTATATTGTGATCTTCATGTGTTGAATGAATCTTGTATGAATATACTTAATATCTGGGAACTTCAATAAAGAACCTACACATCATACACAACCGAACAGTTAGTGATCTCAAGCGAAAAATTTGGCTTGGGATCATTACCGTGGTATCAGAGCTTCGATCCTCCAAACCTGTGGAAGGATCGGCGCATGCAGAGGTATAGTGGTATTTTAATGGGTCGAAGGAAGAAACCGAGCAGTGAAACAGAGGCCGAAATGGAAGGGTCAGGGGATGACCATGAGCCTCTAGGCTTGGCTCTCATAGCAGTAGAGTTTGACAAATTCCAGCAATCTGTCAACCGCACGAAGAGCACATTGGTCCAACACTTGGGCGAGTACCATGAAACCAACAGAAGAGGGCAGGTCGAACTCTTTGAAACGTTAAAGAGGGTTGACGAGAACCTGAAGATAATGAACAAGAATCAATCCAAGCTCAATGAACTTCTGATGCAAGTGACCCATCAAGGGAAGAACCCTGATATGTATGGGAATAAGGAGGCCGGTGGATCCGGTGGAGGTCATGAGGAGATCAGATATAACCCAGAGAAAGCCCCCAGATCCGAAGGTAGTCTGGAAGGAGACACGGCCCAAGGTCAGATGAGTAGTAGGGTCAATCATAGGCGATACATGCCTACGTTCACAGATGAACAGCTTGGCCGACACTCAGGTAGCAGAGCTAACCCCAGACCTTACATGCCCACATTCACAAATGAGCAGGGGCAACAGGAACAGGTTGAAGACTTTGTGGAACAACTGGTGAGGAGTACCAAGGAGTACTACAGTTTGTATATGAAGGTCCAAAGACAAATGTCCCTAGATCAATATTGTCAACTCAAGTTCAGAAATCAACCTAGGACGAACCACAGGGGTAGTATTGAGTTTGAACGGAGAGCAAGGAAGATAGTGATTCCATATTTTGATGGTACGGCCAAGATTACAGCACAGTCTTGGGTACAAAAGCTGGATACCTACTTGCAGCTCAACCCCATGAGGGAGATGGAGGCCATCAAGTTTGCTACTATGTACTTGGATGGCAAGGCTCATCACTGGTGGTATCACAGACTCACCACACTCGGCCACAATCAAATTGTGTCCTATACAAAATTCACCCAGAGACTCATTGATAGATTTGATCAAGGAGATCCTGAGTTACATTTTCGGGAGCTCACCCAACTCAAGCAAACAGGTACGGCTGAAGCATACATTGATGAATTTCAGAGGTTGGCAGTGACGGTGCAAGATATATCCCCAACCAGGCTCATGATGCTTTTCACAGAAGGGTTGATGGAACCCTTGAAGGGTTGGGTAAAGGCCTTCAAGCCTACCAGCCTAAAAGAGGCCATTTGGAAGACGAGGGATTTGGGTCCAGCCGCTAAACCAAAATTTATACCCAGACCACCTCTCAACAATGGTGGAAAAGATCAAAGGCCTCCAATAAACCAGGGAGGACGTGACCCTAAGGGTTTTGACAGGGGTCGTGGCAGAATAGATGACAACACTAGGAGAGAACTGAGGAGGAAGCAACTCTACTTCACATGCAAGGAACCATGGAACCCATCACACAAGTACATGGGATGTGGTCAGGTGCACTACATTGAGGTCACTTCAGACAACAAAGAGGAAGATGAGATTGGCCAGATACAGAACATGGAGGCAAAAACCACTGAGGCAGTAGAGGAGGAACAAATCACAGGACAGGATAGTATGGCCAACTTGGCATCTATCAGTGGGGTACCCAAGTACAACACCTTCTGAATGAGGGGGGTCTTGTAGGGTCAAAGAGTTTCAGTCTTGATTGACGGAGGAGCTTCCCATAACTTCATTGATGCAGCATTATTGAAGAGGAGGCACATACCCACAGTAGAATTTGAAGGATTCAAAGTGGAGGTTGCAAGAGGAAGCATCATGCCCTGTGACAGATATATTCCGGGCATGAAGCTTACGTTGGGTAGACACGAGCTGATACAACATGTCTATGTCATGGACCTTCCGAACACTAACATCATCCTAGGAGTTCAGTGGCTCAGCACATTGGGGCCTATCACCACCAACTACAAAACCATGGAAATGTCATTTACAGAGGAGGGTGGATGAAAGGTAGTGCTTCGGGGCATGACAGGGAATGCTGCAAAGGTAGTCACGACCAAGAGGATGGAGGCCATCTTCTGGAGGGATGAGATAGCATATGCAGCCGAATACAGGATTGTGACACAGATGGATGAACGGGGCAAGGTTCACTACACTCCAGAGATCAAGGAAATCCTTAACAGACACCACAAGGTGTTTGGGCCTATTCCTCTGGGGGTTCCACCAGATAGAGGATTTGAGCACATTATTGAGCTAGAGGAAGGGGCCAAACCAGTTATCACCACACCATACAAACACCCCAAGAAGTACAAAGATGAGATAGAGAAGGCCATCAAGGAACTTCTGGACATGGGGCACATCAGGCCCAGCAGTAGCCCTTTTGCTTCTTCAATAGTGCTGGTGAAGAAGAGAGATGGCACTGTGAGGATGTGCATTGACTTCAGGGATTTGAACAAAAAGACCATAAAAAATAGGTACCCGATACCCAGGATTGATGAACTGTTGGACGAACTGCATGGGGCCATCTACTTCACGAATATTGATCTTCGCTCTGGTTATCATCAGATCAAGATGAGGGAGGAAGACATCTCAAAAACAGTTTTTAGATGTCACTATGGCCATTATGAGTTTTTGGTGATGCCCTTTGGCTTAACCAATGCCCCTGCTACATTCCAATCATGTATGAACCATGTGTTCAACAAGCAACTGAGGAAGTACTTGTTGGTATTTTTTGATGACTTGCTTATCTACAGCAAGACGTGAGAGGAGCATCTCAAGCATGTGGATCAAATTTTGTCAATCATGGAGGAACAATCACTGTATGCTAAGGAGTCCAAATGTGAGTTTGGAATGACAGAGGTCCTTTATTTAGGACACATCATTGGGGCAAAGGGGGTACAGGTACATCAGGAGAAAATACAAGCCATCATGGAATGGCCTACTCCTAAGACACTCACCGAATTGAGAGGATTTCTGGGTATGTGCACGTATTACAGAAAATTCGTCAAAGGATTTTCTCAGCTGTGTGCACCTTTGACCGATTTGACTAAGAAGGGGGCCTTCAAGTGGGACGAGGAGGCTCAAATAACGATGGACAAGATGAAGGAAGTGATGAGTACGTGCCCAGTCTTAGCCCTTCCAGATTTCAATCTTCCTTTTACCTTGGAGTGTGATGCCTCTGGGGAAGGAATAGGGGCCGTACTAATGCAGAAGAGGCACCCTCTTGCCTATGAGAGTCGGAAGCTCAAGGGTCCTGAGCTACTTTACAACATTTATGACAAAGAAATGTTGGCTATCATACATGCACTAGCCAAATTCCGGCAATACTTGGTAGGTGCTCGGTTTGTTGTCAAGTCAGATCATAACAGCCTCAAATATCTATTGGAACAGAAGGACTTGAACGAGAGGCAACAAAAAAGGGTAAGCAAAATACAGGCCTATGACTTTGACATTGAGTTTGTCAAAGGGAAGAACAATGTGGTGGTTGATGCCTTATCCAGGAGGCCATCCATCCTTGCCATAACAGGGATAACAGTTGACTGGAAAGACCAGCTGGTGATGGAGTATGCAGAGGATCAGTTTGCATGCCAGCTACAGGACGGACAGGTACAAGATGAAGATTTCAAGGTTATTAATGACCTCATCTACTACAAGGACCAAATCTTCTTGGTTCCTGGATCGGCCTTCAAGGCCAAGGTATTGCAGGCGTGCCATGACTCCCCAATGGCAAGACATCAAGGGATCAGCAAGATGTACAGGTAGGTGAGAGAAAGATTCTCTTGGAAGGGGCTCAAGGAAGATGTGATTAAGCACGTCAAAGAGTGTACTACATGTCAGGCAAACAAAGATGAGCAAACGCACCCAGCAAGACTGTTGCAACCCTTGCCCATTCCAGAATACAAATGGGAAAGCATATCCATGGATTTCATCACTGGGCTACCAAAGACGCAAGGGAAGGACTGCATATTTGTAGTGGTGGACAGGTTAACAAAGTTTGCACACTTCTTTGCCATAGCTACCAACTTCAGTGCAGCACAGGTGGCCGAACTGTTCTTTAGGGAGATCTTCAGGTTGCACGGCCTACCCAAGACCATTGTCAGCGATAGGGATAGCAGGTTTATGAGTACTTTATGGCAGGAGTTATTTAGGTTGGTTGGTACGCCCTTGACCCCTAGCACCAGTTATCACCCTCAAACAGATGGACAGAAGGAGATAGTCAACAAGTGGGTGGAGGGCTATCTCAAAAACTATGTGGTAGGGCAACAGAAAGCATGGGTCAGATGGCTGCATCTGGGAGAATATTGCTACAACACCACCCAGCATATGTCCATTGGCATGTCACCATTCAGAGCCTTGTATAGCTATGATCCTTTATCATTTGTGGAGATTGCGTTCGGTGACAGCAGGGCACCGACGGTGCAAGATTGGATACAGCAGAGCCAAGACATTCTTAGAGAACTGAAGGATCATCTACAGAGGGCACAGAACCAGCAGAAGGTCCAAGCAGACAAGCACAGAGTGGACTGTACTTTTGAGGTTGGCGATTTAGTCTATTTGAGGCTACAACCATATAGGCAGGCTTCCATTAAAAGAAGCAGAGCGAAGAAACTGCAGCCACGTTTCTTTAGGCCCTACAGAGTCAGCAAGAGGATAGGGGTCGTAGCTTACGAGCTGGAGCTTCCACAAGGCAGCAAGATACACAATGTCTTCCATGTCTCCTGTCTTAAGAAAGCCCTCAGTCAACGCATCAAGCCTATTGAGGTATTACCCCCCATGGACGAGGAAGGACAGCTTGATTTGATTCCGGAGGAGGTCTTAGAAGTCCAAGAGAAGAGGCTCGGAAACCGAAGCATCAAGGAGTACCTGATCAGGTGGAAGGATTTACCCATTGAGGATGCCACTTGGGAACAGGAGCACGTAGTAAGAGAGGTAGGTTTGGAATTGCTTGAGGACAAGCAATTTCGAGCAGGGGAGACTGTAATGTCCCCCACCTCTTAGAGAGGTGATGAGGAGACTC
>CBVK0100740790.1:0-13291 GCA_900067695.1 Picea abies
TTCTTTGATGAGTCAAGATGGGAGATGTAGGGTATCAAGTGGTCTTTTATAGAGTCCACTATGATACTCATGGCATTGATGTCACCATCTTTGAACTTTTCCATAACTGCAACAGTCTGCGGTTCTTTCTTTTTTCCTTCTTCAAACTCTGGTTTCACGATCTTTCCTTTCACGATATCCAACACTTTATTCTTGGCAAGGATGAGGTCAATCCTTGTCTTCCACGCTCTGAAGTTAGAAGCTCCATCTAACTTGTTTTCTGACTTCATAGAGTAAGTCATGGCTGCTTTGACTTGGTCAACCCTAGATTTGACCAAAAACTCAAACTTGTCGTCTTGGCTCGCTGAGAGTACCAAGAGATGCGCTAGGCTAGGGCGCACTGGTCTATCCGGAAATTAGGTCAATCCCTTCACTTAAGGTGCCTCAACAAGAGGATTAGGGTTTCTGCAACCACACCTGCTAGTAACCCTAGCGACAGTTCTTCAACGAGCTTAATATCCTTATGGCTATGCTTCTTTCCAGCGGTTAGACTGAATGAAGGAGGAGTGGGCCCATAACCTGTTAGAATATGAATGGATGTGCTCGTTTTACCATCGACAATATCACTATTGTCACCCAACCATAGGCTGAAGCCACCCTCCGAGCACCTTAACCTTGACTGAGAATCATTCCGGAAGCAAACCCTACGCAAGATAGCCAAACAAAGGTAACGCACCTTTCCCCAAGGATAGTGCACCAAACAAGAGCTGATCAAATAGTCCAAACAATAACCAAGAGATAGTCCAAGCCAAAACGCAATCTGCTAGCTGCAACAGCTGCAACGGCAGCTCTCCTCCAAACTTGCGCACAAACTGGTCAACTGCAATGCACACAAGTGCTGCTCTGCAATTCTGAGAATGCCTACCAGAATGAAGACTGGCCTCCTATATTTATACTAATTCTGGCTAACTGCCTGGGCCGTCTTCTCATTCTGGGTGTCTATTTACTTAGTATCTAATATTTCTTCTGGGTGACTTCTTCTCTTGTAGGTTAATAGCCTAATACCAATTATCCTCTTGAGCCGACTTGTCTTCTAGGGTTATTAGCCAACTCATTAGGGTTTCTTCTTGCTTCCCGAAATATTTTATTCTCGTCAGGTTTACACGTGGAGGTAAATACCTCCCACAGCTACCATAATATTAACAAGTTCTCCTAAGTAAATTTTACTTTTTTAGGCTAAGGAGACTAAATCTAGAAAAAGACAGCGAGTCCATAGTTAAGCTCTTTTCAAACTCCTTAAAATTGAAAAGATTGCCGAGTGATCTTGTCTTTGTCACACTCGTTAAAATGGTTTTGAATAGATGTCTTTCGGTGCTAGTTTATCCTTTTTTTCGAACCGACTAGACTATCTTTGAAAAAGGTACCCCAGTGGAGTCTTCTTTTATGCTTTTTCAGACTATCTAAAAATGAAAAACCACCAAGCTTACCTTCTCTGGGCTCGTAAAAAATACATTGAAGGGGGTTTCATTGTGTCTTGCTAATCACAGTTGCATTCCTACATCTTTGACCTGATGTCGACTCCATGTTACTCTCAACTGAACCTTTGAATCATGCCTTATACGCAAGCTTTGTAGCACTTTGTCTCTGCGATCTGACACCTTGACCCATGGAGGAATTTTCCCCAAGTGTCCTTTACCTACACATGTCTCCTTGCTATGAGCATTAGTGTGTTCCTTGCGCTTGGAACTAGTATGCTTACGACACTCGTTCTTCCTTTGTAACGTAGCATTCTTTTATTCTTTTTCAAGCTCTTTCACAATATTGAAAAAGACAAAAAAATCAAATATACCCCAAAAAGAGGATGGGAAAAGTTTTTCTTTTTATGGCAACACAATGAGTCGCCCTTGTACAAAGCATATCCTTTCGTTTGTTTGTCAAGCTTTGGGATTTAATACGACCTTAGGAAGTTGTTCTCGTAACATAGAGTCGTGTCCTACTCCGTTTGGTTATTCTTCCAAACATATGGAGAGTTTGCGTTGCCTCCTGCATCGTGAACTTATGTCAATGTCATGCTGCCTGAGTTGTGCTATTGTCCAAGGGAAGTTTTAACCAACTTGAGTCGGCCTTTCTGCAGTTTGTCTCTTGACCTCATGCCTGGCCATCCCCAAGAGTCCAATCAAGTCCTTGTTCGAAATCAATGAAGTTTTTTGTCTGATCATCGAGATCCTCTTGTCTATTCCACGACGAGCCGTCGAAGACCTCTGGGTAGTGAAGTTGTATACTCACATTACACTCCTACCCGAATTTTGAAGATCTTGAAGTTGTTGCTCGAGCTCTGAAGACCTCATCTCCAACCATCAGGCATCATTGGCTTCTTGAAGATGGATACTATACATGTATATCTTTGATTTTGAGATGTAGATCCGCTATGTATTGCTCGCAGCTACACTTTATATAGTTATATGACATGGATCTGCAGTGTATTTGATTGGCAGACATGATTTATTTCATCCCGAGCATGGGTATGCCCGCCTCGGTGAGACAATTGTTATTTTGCAGATGGCACCTCCTGAACTCTGGTCCTGGGCTCACTCGCTTCGTATGTTGGTAAAGATTTGTAATGTATTTCGGCCATCAGATGCTCTTTTGACCTCACACATTAGGGGGCATCTGTTATAACCCTAAATTGCATCAGATATGTATACCTGGCATTAGGCCATCTTACTTACTATTTTTGCCAAGCCAATACTGAACAACTCTTCTTAAAAACCAAATTTTTGAAGATGTATGTGCCCTGCACCACTACTGCCCGCGTATGTACGCTAGCTACACCACTACTGCCTGTGTACATACGCTAGCTGCACCATTACAGCCCACGTATACCCACAAAAGTTGCAATGGATTCGTTGAGATTATGGGCTATTGGGTGGTTTCCCAACCAATTGACTGCCCATAGCCCGTCACCCAACCGAATAACCATTTTTTTGACATATAAAAAGAGGTGTTGGGGTTTGATTCCAAGGAGAAACATAGCAACAGTGAAACTCTGCCCATTTTGCTTTCCCCCCTTGCCCCAAGAATCTGCAGCCATATTGTGAGTTTTGAGCCAAAATTCCTTATGCTTGCCTTTTTCCTCATCCATAAGCCTATGCCCATTCTCTAGAGAGAAGTGTGAGAGAAGAAGGATACGTGGAAGCAGTTGGAGCTTGGTGAAGAGGAGCCCAAGACCGGGTTCGAGGAGCAGTCGTCGATCTCATTTTGTAAGTAACTCTGTGAGATTAATATAAAGAAGTACTTTTTCCGTCCCGCCATATGATGTGTTTAATCTTGATGATTGGTTTACATTTTGTTATGACATCTAACCCATTAATTCATATATAGAATGCATGTTCGTAGTTTCTTGTTTGTCTTTTGGTGAATGCAGGTCAACCTTGGGAGGAGATTTGCAATTGAGAAGCGACCGAACACAAAGGAATCGACACCAGACGTGGAGTTCAAGGTAAGACTACCAGATCTCTATACTTTGTACTCTATGCATGAATTTGGAGTGTTGTCGGGATAGTTGTTAAAAGTAGGAGACTTTAGACGGTTAGCTTTGCCTGCACTTTAGAACCCTAGTGTAGTCCGTAGGGGGGTTTTCCCACTATAGCAGCATGGATGAGAACCGTTGAGTACAAACAATACTTAGTGAAGTGCAAGAGATGGTTGCAAAACAACACTTCGATTTTTGAAGCACAGTACCAAAAACTTCACTAGGGAAAGTCAAATGCAGAGGATGAAAAATCGGGGCAGGGATACACAATTTGTTTTGCAAGGGGAAGTTGATGCAAGGGCTTCCTAAAAATTTCCAAGTTTGAGTGCATGACAATGAAGTGTTATGGGAGGAAAGCATAATAAGTGAAAGCACGTGATAGTTAGAGAATAAGCGAATGAAGGATGACAACATTAGCATAGAGCACAATGGTGAGCACGAAAAAGAGTGCGATGAAGAGTGCACAAGTCGAGCCCAACAATTTAAGTGTAGAGATTAAAATAGAGCATTAAGGAAGATGGAGGGTCATAAAATAGAGAAGATGAAGCAAACAGTGGGAGAGGAAGACAAAGAGATAGAGGAAGATGAACAAGGATCTAAGAAGAATAAATAGGAGGACTGTCATTACATTTGGGTTAGCCTATCAAGGAAATAGCCACTGAGATCAAGAGTTGAGTATCAAAGTTAGATCAAGAGTCTGTTGAGAGCCAAGTAGTAGAGCACAAAGAGCACAAACTATAATGAATGTAATTTATGTATTCTAATAGTAATTACAATAACTAGACCTTGCCCCATGCAAACTTGAAATTTGGCTTTGAATTTGTTGTGCATGGGATGAATGCAAGCTAGTTTGTTTTATCGTGTATTATTCTAACCAAGACTGTAGGTTGTTGCATGTCAAGTGAAGATGAATTGAGCATGCCACACCCCCAACTACGCCATTTAATATAAGTTTGTCTTGTTTATCCTCCAAAATATATGTCCATTCTTACATATGAATGTTTGTACACAATGCCTACATACTAATACATCCTTATTTGGAAATTGTGTACCCCTTTAGATGTATAAAAAATTATGCACATCCCAATTGCTAATGTAAAAGAAGGCTTGCATGCTTTTGCTATTTAGGCACATCATCCTTACTAATTTAAAGGGAGGCTTGCATGGCTTTTGCACCCATGCATAGCTTAGTTGTTAATTTGGAAGGAAAGCACTTGCTCTGGAGTCTGAATAGCAATTTTCCTAAAACAATAGCTAACTTGTCTTATATAAGAATCCTTTTTGAAAGAAAGGGGGTTTCCTTCCACATCCTCTTGCTATCATGTTGCTTTGCTTTTGCTTGAAGAGCTTTGGCTGTTGCTTGGTGAGATCTCATTACGTCAACCTTGGAATTGCAAGCTTGTTGGTTTTACCATTTATGTGGAAGATGAATGGAAAATAATGGAAGCAAGGGAATTTACTACAGCAGTAGGTGCTACTCTTGATCTTTGATTTAGTAGTAGCTAGAAAGGAGGATCTAGTTGTGCTGATCAAAGTCACTTGACCCAACTCAACACAAGACCTGTTTTGGTCGAAGGGTCAAAGTTAACCCATGACTCAACAAAGACCCGGGCTGGAAGTTGGCCTGATAGAAACTTGGAAGATAGAAAAATATAAAAAATACATAATTTCCACAAAAACGAATATATTTCACATTGAAATTTAATATGAAAGTTTACCTTATATTATATATATAATGCAAAAATAACCCATTTGGATGTCCAAAATTGTCCAAGTACATGATCTCAATCACTCTAGAAAAAATGTTGCCCCAGCTGTGAAAAACTCAGCTCTAAACATGAGCTCTCATATGTGCCCCAGCTGTGAAAAAAAACAGCTCAGAAAAGTGTACCCTATCTGCACTTACTGGTGAAAAAATCAGCACTGAAAAGTGATCCTTGGCTTCTCTTTCTGGTGAAAAATTAGCTAAAATCAGGTCTAAATATTTTGTCCTAGCTGCCCTTGCTGGTGAAAAAATCAAATCTGGAAATGAGTCTGAATTTTGAAAGTGTGCCCTAGGATGTAGCTGCCCTAGAAATGAAGAAATGAGGTTTAGACTGATTCTTTCAAAAAATTCTGCCCTAGGTGCCCCCTCAAATGAGTCAAAAAAGCTCAAAACAAAGAGGCATAAAGCACACCTTAGTTGTAGTTTCTAGTGGACATCTATAATATGTATCCTAAAAATGATAGTAGATGTATGTTGTTGGAACTTGGAACTATGCCCTAGCTGTGTGTTGAAGGTGGTCACCCTATGCACAAAACCTTTGTGCAAAAGCAGATCCAAGTTTTATTGCAAAAACAACTAAAAAATGAGCTCAAATGCCCACTTTTAACCTTTTATAAGGAGAACGTAGAGCTGCACTGGGTTGAGTTTGACCGGACTTACTCAGCATGACCAGGTCTTGTCAAAGCCAACTTAGTTTGACCAAGGATGACCCAAATCTGTTAGGTATGACCTAGGTCTGTTGGCTTCGACCCAGGGGACTAAGAAGATTAACTCTAGTTGGTTGGGCAAGTTTTGGTATGACTTGACCTGGTTTTAAGGTTGGGTTGGGTCAAATTGTTGTTTATGGTTTGACATGGTCGAGTCTCGTGACTATGGTCCTAATCTCTAACATAGTTGCAACAAGTAAGGAGGAAATTAGCTCTAATCCAGTAGTGGTTGACAAGGGGCACTTGATATTGTTGGTAGGAATGTCCACTTTTCGATAGCCTGAATTGTGGTTGCTCTAACCTTGACTCCCAAGCCATGTTCATCCATACGACCACTCTTTAAGATGTACCCCGGTAGCCTCCTTTCCAAGTCACCTCCTCCCCCACAATCCCATGTTACCTATTCTTCCACATTGATATCGAACAGGCAAACTGGGAGATGAACACCAACAAAGTGGCAAATACAGAGGGCTTCCAATACAAGTTTTTCAAACATGGTAGACTAGGTCTTCTTGATTACATAACCAATTTGTTCAACCTTGTTGTTTGCTCAAGCTTTCCATTGTCATGGTCCCACCACACAATTCACCCAATCCACAAATCAAGGGCTACAGCTAATCCAAACAACTATCTAACTATCATGGTGGACCACACTTTCTCTAAGCTCTATGCTACAACCCTTCATCTTAAACTATCCGAGGAGATTGAAAGGAGACATCTTCAAGCTAGAGGGCAAGCTAGCTTCAAACAAAAGAACCAAATCATTGATCATATCCTCACACTCTAAGACATCATTGAGGAGGCCCAACACCAGTCTTCTAAAGTCTTTTGTTGCTTCGTTGACTTTCAAAACACGTTCGACTCAATCCCGATGGAGGCCCTATTCCAATGACTTAGAGACATTGGCATCTCATAGGTCCTTATCATAGCTATCATGTGCCTCTATGAGTCTGTGTTGGGTAGACTCTACACAACTCACGAAGTTTCAAACTTCATCAAGAGTGCCATTAGAGTGAAGTAGGGATGCCCTCTCTCCCCTACACTGTTTGGAATTTACATCGATGAGTTGGAGTCTTTTCTTCAAGAGCATATACAACCAAGATATGGGTGCCTTCTTCACTAGGTTTTGATTTCCTTCTCCTTTTTACCAACAAAGTGATCCTCTTGTCCTACACCCCGAAAGGGCTACATGCCTTAGCTGGTTTTTGCAATCTTCTTCAATTGATGATCAACCTTGGTAAAACCAAGGTAATGATCTTCAATGGGACGAAGAATGTTCTCTCTGAGTATAATTTTTATTTCCAGGGGATAGAGGTCGAGATCAACACTGCCTACAAGTACTTAGGGGTTCAATTCATCGGGTCCAGGTTCAGCTTGAAGAAAGTTGTTCAGCCTCGAATCATCATACGCTATGGCTCCCTTGCTCTACTCGAGTGCCAATGCCATCAAAACCACTTCCAGGACATCTTGTCCAAGATGGATCTCATGGACAACATTATCAAACCTACAATTCTCTATGGATTAGAGGCTTGAGGACCTAGTCTACTTGAGTCGAAGTAGGACATGATAGAGAGACTTCAAATTCTCATGCTCCCCCACATCATCAAATCCAAGAGGACAATTCCACAAGCCATTGTTCAAGCAGAGTTCGCAGCCCTTCCCTTCAAGATTGAAACCATTTTTGGTCTGGTCTCCCTTCTACACCAAGTATGGTGCTATGCTGACTTATCAATTGGCAGAGATCGCTATCCTTACCTTGCTTATTGCTCTTTAGAGGCCATAGCCACGTTCAACACTTCTAGTGGAGATAATCGTTGGTTTGTAGACGTAACTTGTCTTCTTTAGTCGATTGGGATCTCAATGAACCACCTCCCACCTTTCAAATATTCTCTTGATGCCCCAGATCGACTCTTAACGACCAAACAAGAGTTGAATAAGATTATCAAAGAGAACATTTTTAGACAGTATATTCAAGTTCCCTAGGTAGATCCTCTGAGGGGGTTAAACCCTAAGATGGCCTTTTATGCTGAACATTTTGATAGAGTCGAGGGATGGCCTTATTTTTTGGCCCCCTTATACACTTAGACATTAGATGCATGCTCTCAAGAGTCTGCTTGAGCATCTTCGGGTGGGCTCTTATTGACTTCAAGTCGAGACAGATCATCATATAGCACGTGACAATGAAATCTACTAGATCTGCCATCTTCAGGAAAAAGAGAGTCTCAGCTCTCTCTCCATCTTCTTTCAATTCTCGGACCAAAGATGCCTAGCCCTCTACATCTAGGAGGCTCTCAACCTTAGATCTCAATTTCTCTGGCCACCCTTTCCTAAACCGAACACGTCCAAGTTAATCACTTTGTTCTTTCCTATGCTCACATCAAAGAGAGGCACCAAGAGGCAAGCAGATGATATCACTTCATCAAATATTAGATCCATGAGGACTAGGGAAACCATCTGAGCTTATCCAGTGAGGTTTGTACGAGAGTGTCAACTTAGATCATAAGATAGTTCACAACACAAGTAGACAAGGGGCTTCTTATAAATCTCAACACGGGGCTACCTTATCTAGACAACAATACATATCCCTAACCATATCTTCTAGCTCTTCCATATTCTCCACTCAATCAACTATCACGAGTTTATTCTCTTGAGCCTCAAATGTTAGGAGTGGGAGCATCAGGGATAGTTGATCAGCACCCCTCAAGCGAGACATCAACCCCTCCCCCTATTGGAAGAGTTATTCTTCGATTCTTAGCAACACTTGCAAGTTTGTACATCTTCAATCCACTCTCCTGTTTCATTGTACTAGACTACAAAATCTTATTTGGTATGGCATAGTTTAGATCTACTTTTACCTTGCTACTTTGATACTTATAAGAGCATCCTTTGTGCTCCTACTTTGATTCCACATTATTGTAATTAGAATTTAGCAATCCCTTTGACCTACTTGTAGTCATCTTGTTGGACATTAATAAAATTATCTTATTTGATCTTATCTTATCTGCTTTGATTTGGTTGGATCCAGTGAAATTCTTTCACCAAGTTTAGCCTTTTCCTTGATCTAGTTGGGGCAAGCAAGGGTTTGAGTTTAATGTCGTGCACTTTGCTTATTGATTTGCCTATGGCTTCTCATGAAATTTAAATTGCATCCATACCATTCCACATGTAGAGTGATAAGGCCCTTGTCACACTTTGGCCCTCATTGTGGGGTGGTTTTGCTTGAGAAAGACCATGGTTGGGTGGTGAAATCTATTAGATTGCATAGTGCACCCAAACTCGATGCACACACAACTCAGGTCTAGTCTATGTTCTCAACAGAATACACAAATTAACACAATTTGAATTGTAAACATAAACACACCGAGATGCCTACCTTAGCACATCGGAAGATAAAACTAGCAATTAGATCATTGTAATGTCCCCATTTTTGAATATTATTATATTACAGAGTGTTATTCCTACCATAGTAGCCAGATGGGGGTGACTCAAGAGTTATTGGGGGGTTTTATTGGGCCTGACTTGCATCGTTCATCATATTTAATCATCAAGATCCATTCTGCACAACTTAGGCTTGGTTCCGTTGCATTCCGGCGATTTTCATATTTTGAGTTATTATGGGTCATATTTTAATTAATTTCACTAAGGTCATTTTGGGCATAATACTTGGAGAAACCTCTTAGTGTAATAGCTCATTGGAATCGGGAGGACGAGAACTACAGGATTAGATGATGAGAAGTGACCTTCAATGGCCGGAGAAGCCATAGGGACGAATAAATCACTTTTTAGAGAAAAAAAAAAGGCTAATTAATTAATAAAGTAATTTAATTAAGGAATAATAAAAATAAAGTAAATGTCACTTGGAAAGAAAAGGTGAACGGGGGGGATAAAAGAGAGATAGGGGCCTCTATTCTCTCATTATGTTTATTGATATTTTGATGCATGGCTTCTTAGCTAGACAGCCCATGGTACTTGATGGTTTTGACTGAATAAAACCTAGAGATCAACAAGGGAGTGAAGGATTCTCCTGTTCTTGATCCAAGTTTGGCCAAGGAGGTGAAATATTCCTCCCTCACCATTCTACATCAGTTCAGAACTACTTCAGCCATCAGTTTCTGAAGAAGGACAGATCATAGAGGGTTTTTTGCAGAGAGGGCGCACCACTCAACCAAGGGAGATTTGATTTGGTCTTAGGAGGTTGGGTTTGGACCAGATCTCGATTCGGGACTCTTAGCCATCGTCAAGGTGAACCTTTTGGCATTTGTGGGGGGTTTACAATCTCCATATTTATTTATTTTGATGGCTGAGCGAATTTCATGAAGGAGGGTGCGTTGGGGGTTTGAGATCCCATGATTTATGAGCAGATTTGTCATCTACAGCCAGAGGATCTTCACATATGAGTTAAACATCATCAGATCTACAAGTTGCAGCCATTTCCTGAAGGTTTTACATCAACTTTTATAGTGCATATTTCAGCGGGCGAATTTCAGCACGAGGGCACATTTCTTAGTATGGTAGAATTGATTTTGGAGCATTATATCAGCCATTTTGGGCAGCCATCATTAAGGGATCCTTGAGGAGTATTACTCTTGATATTTCCTTGCACTTTGAGGGCATTACAACTCTATTTTGTAGTTGTTATATTCCTTGAATCAGATCTGGAAATCACTGTGTGTTGGACAGCCAAGTGCATATTAAATAAAGCAAGGATTTGAGGTACAATCTTACGGTTTTTAATATCTACTAGATTTTGGTTTATTTGGTTATCATTGCATGTGTTTTCCTTATATATTACATGAAGAAATATGGGCCACATACATCAGAAAATACACTTAAATGAATGCTACAGTCATTGCACACAAAGTGTTTGACAAAACACCTCAAACAGTCGCTGCAAATAAACATAACAGCCAACACAAATTCAGAACAGCCACTCATTAGGAAGGGTTTTAGGTATTGCATGTGATGTGTTTTACATAAACTTCATCCCTTAAACTTGAGTTAATTGGGACAGCAAGTGTTGAAGTGATTTCAAGGGAGTTGGGAGCTTATATGCCAAGTGTTTGACGAAATTCCTCAACCACAGAGATCTGATTTTTACATCAGATTTGGTTGGGAACATTATAGTGGTATTAGAGCGAATTTCCTTCGCCATCCTGTGATATACATTGATGATCTAGAGGAGAGATGGATTTTGCGTATTTTGCAAAAGAGATCATATATTGTAATGAGGAATATTACGCCCTTAGTGAGACATTCAGGGCTCAAGTAACATTCCAATAGTTTGTATCCATCAAAAATCCTAGATGGAGCAAAGATGAGGTTACACATTGGGCCAAAAAGATGGAAGAAATCCATTATTGGAGCAGCATAGCAGAGGAAAATAGAGCCAAAGCAGTGAAGGAGGTAGATACATCCCTACCATCTACTACATGGAATGAAGCACAAATTGAGCCTACACCCATTAGGTGTAAGGAAATTTGCTACAGTTGCAAAGTGCCTTGGGAGCCAGATCACAGATGTAGGGGTAAAGGGAAGGTGCACATTGTTGAGGTGCACTATGACAGTGAGGATGAGGAGATCCATGAGGATGCAACCATAGATGCCTCTAGTGACTCCTACGCATCTGATGGACAATTGGATGGACAGGATGATGGCGCATGTTCCTTAGCTTCCCTATCAGACAGTGTTGAGGACTCAACACTTCAGCATAGTGGTGACACTTGTGGGGATTCATATGTGTTAGCACTTGGTATGAGGTCATGTGTGGGAGATATTGTTCCTCCAATGGAGTTGAGCATGACATAGTCCTTACCTTCTCGGATATTTATGATAGACATGACACAGGAGGATATTAGTAGCATTTTGGAGGTGGTAGAGGAGCCTTGTGTAGCATTGAAACACAAGGGACATATGGATCTACAGGCCCGGGAGGAGAGGCATGGTTTCAAGCCAATTGACCATATACATACCTATTAGTATGAGGAGAGAGAGTCACCTCTTTTGGGGAGTCTATTGTTAGATCAAGTTGTGGAGACCGACGGCTTGTTGGGACACTCACTTCCATGACCAGTCTACAGTGATGAGTATGCACTCCTTATTGGTCGAAATGACCATATCTCATGTTTGGACACATCTGTATGGGATCTGGGTGCAGATGACATTAGCAGAGTGTGAGCACAATAGCATACAACTACTCATACAGGATACTGTGCGATTCAGATGGAGGTGGCAGTTGTTGATGGTGTCCAGTGGCATATAGGAGGACTCAGTAGCACAAAGGACAGTGGGCAGTTTAGTTCCTTATCTTTTGAGGAGTGTGTTGTTGGGGATTCCATTGTTGACACTAGCAGTGAGAGGCATGAGGTAGCACCTCAGCAGGATTGTGATCAGGAGTCACGACACTTGACAGGTCAGTTGAGAGTCAGTGGGGACATGATCATGGCAACCACTAGATGCATTGATGATACACATGCATTGGTGGCAGGTTATTGTTGGAGGGCATTGATGGCACATGATAGTTCAGATGGCGAGCTTGCCATTGATGACTTCCATACACTTAGGGAGAGAATGACTGTGATGAGGGTCGACTACCAACAGTTGTTCATGGATAGAGATTACCTATTCGAGGTTGGCGAGATGTATCTGTTATTCCCACTTTTAGGGATAACTAGGAGATTATGTCTCGAGGTTCGCAGGTCCTAGACATGGAGTACCGAGAGCCAAATCAACTTAGGGATGGCCCCGGAGGGCCCATCTTTTCTCCCTTTCAGTGCCTCCACTTTGTCAGCAGCAGCAACATCCATCACCTTCGGCTTAGCCCTGTATCAGAGACAGTTCTTGCTCCATGAGGTAGTGAGTCCGCGTATCATGGTATGTGTCACTATGATCCTCAAAACCTTTGAATATGTGCATTTAATTCCTTTTGTTTCTAACAAATGCTTGGATCTTATACTTGTCCACTTGACCATGTCTGGGGGGAATGACAGGATGCCCTAGAAAGCCTGTGCCCGTAGGTTTTGGTTTGCCACTGGGGGGATTTCTAAAAAGTCATCGTCTGCTCCCTTCATATTACCACCTTTTCATCTTGCTTCCCGCTCATCTACCCCATTTCACTAGTCCAGGCATTGGGTTGGCCAATCATTTATAGGGTTGCACCTTGCCTTGTGGCAAGAAGGGGCTAAAGGCCCAGAAGGTAAAAGCAAGTTGGCAAAAGATAAAATCCTAAAAAATAAAACCTCGAGATGCTTCGCCTAGGGATCCCCAAGAAAGCAGTAAAAGGCTTCTCAGCAAGAAACAAGAGGGACCCAT
>CBVK0100740800.1:0-25637 GCA_900067695.1 Picea abies
AACATCCCAGACTGAGCATATATAAGATCTAACTGTTGGGATTTGAAAATCACTTCTTCCTCAAATGTAACCCTGGATGTAGCAACATTCTTTGAAATAAGAGGCTATGGAGACTTAAGGAATCACTCTATTAGGAATTCCTAGGGTATGTAGGTCTTGATCAACCTTTTCCATCTACGCCACTCATGGATGTGATTTGAGATATGAGTGGCTCTTTCCTGGTGTAAGGTTGACAAAATTTCTAGGTCAGCATCGTAATGAACCAATAATTGGAAATGGTTAAGGAAGAATAAAACCATATGACTAAAGGTCTCGTATAGCCCCCTAAGTATCTCGATATACCATTTCGGTTTGAAGATAGAGAATGATGTCTCCATACCAGGGGTCGGATGACAAGACAAGGAAAATGTGTTTTTCCACAAATGAATCGACATGGATAACATCCTCATCTAATAGTGGAAAGTCAGATATTAACTCTACGAAGACTAGTGATTTCTTGGATTTCGTAGAAGTGAAATCGAGATCAAATTATTGTAAAATGACAATCCATTTATTATATTTCCCCCCTATGATATGCCTGGTAAGGACGTATTTAAATGGATTGACATCGAAAACCACTATAGTCTTGCAAAGAAATATATAATTGCGTAAACGTGGGACTGCGTGAATGAAAACCAAAGCTATATTTTCAATGTGAGAATAATTAAGCTCAGGACCAACTAAGTTTCAGCTAAGATAGTAGATGACATGATCACAGAGCTCATCATCCTCTTGAACCAAAACCATACCATTCGTCTCCTTAGACGCGGCGATATAAATCAAGTAATCCCTATTGTAGTTAGGAGACTTCAATAGAGGTGTTGATACCAAGGATTTCTTCAAAGCATCAAAGGACTCCTAGGCTCGCTCATTCCAAATAAAATGGGTGTCTTTCTTCAAAAGACGCATGAAACCCTTAGTGATATTAGCATAGTTTACTATAAACCAACGTAAAATGTTATATTTCCCTTGTAAAACTTGAAGTTTTTGAATTGTGTGTGGGGGAGGCAATTGAAGTATTACCTCAACCTTTAACATATCTACCATGATCCTAGAATCAGAAACTATAAATCCCAAAAGACGACCATACCTAATGCAAAAGATGCACTTATGAGGGTTCAACCGGATTCTATAATGATGACATGTTTCAAAAACTAGCTAAAGGTTCTTAGTGTGATCCACTCTCTTATGAGAATGAGCAGCAAGGTCGTCATGATAAGCTTCAACTATATTCTTAAGATCGTTGAAAGTGAAGGTTATAACACATTGAAAGGTTGCTCTGGTGTTTTTAAGGCTGGAAGACATTTTCCAGTATGCGAAAATACCCCAAGCACAAATAAATGTCATTTTGTGTTGATCCTCGAGTGTGATTTGAATTTTTTTATACCTTGAAAATTCATCCATGAAAGAAAAAACCTTACTTCGCGCACACTCATCGATAATCTGATCGATGAAAGGTGTCGGGAAGTTGTATTTAGGACAGGCTTTTTTCAAGTCACAAAAGTCCATGCATACAGGGATGGTTCCTTGCTTCTTATTCACAATAACGAGATTGGATACCCAGTCAGTCAAGGGAACTGGGTAGATGAAGCCAACATTAAGCAGTTTCTCTAGATGAAGCCAATATTAAGCCCTTCTAGGGATTGACATCTCTAAGATGTTTTCGAATAGAATTAGCATCCAAATAAGTTCTGATCTCATGCTTGAAAATATGAGGGTCGATTCCTAGCATCTCTTCATTTGACCAAGAAAATACATCTCAGAATTCCTTAAAGAGCTCGGTGTAGATCATGATTTCTTCTGGCCATCAATCCACACCGATATATATGTTTTCAATCTTTTCAGGGGTATGAGAGATATTGATCAAGATGGTAGGACATATAATCGATAGATTTCCTTTGGCATAAATTTTGTGCATATCAAGTGGAACTACAGTGTGACTGACTATCTCGTTCAAAGTAGAATGAAATTCATCTTGTTCGATTCTTTCAAGATCTGAGATAAAATAAGAGTGATGATGCATATCATCCAAAGGTTTGTCGAAACCATTCATTGCTTCGATGATAGCTTCATCTGAGGTTAAGTTATCATTGAGGCAGTGATGTGAACAAGACAACAAAGTGGACCACACGGGCTTAAGAACAAGATCCACCTCGTCTGTCTGCGAGGTAATAGGATTGGGATCAACGAAAGAGTCAATAACAACTTGATATGAAATCTCTGCTTCCTATAGTGGCATGGCCATTCCAACATGTGACTAACCTTCGCAATATGATGTCAAGGAAGGTAGGTTCCAAGGATCATTAAAATAGGAAGTGCAGAAAGGAATAGACCTCTATGAAGAAATGGGCGTAGTGGACATGGTATAAACATGGTTTATCAGTGCCATGAAGTCAAAAGTACCCATAAGGAAAGAATACATTTCGACATTGATATTCTCAGTTGTCGGTTGAGAATTGTTGATCACGGGGATCGACGGTCCAACAAATGGATTGGGACTAGCATACACAAAGGATAACTGTTCGATCATCATGATATTCCCATTGTGAGAAAAATCAAGGGTACGAAAGATGGACAATATGACGACAATCATAGCATAAGTCCAATTGCATCCTAGTAACAAGTTATAATCGAGAGGAAGATATACTACCTCGACATCCACCTCTACCGTCTTCCCACCTAAATAGACTAGAAAGGCAGGAAGAATATCATGAGGGTAGAAGGAGCGATTGTCAAAAGAAGTCAACATGGTAAACGATTGAGAAAGAGTCGGAGATCCAAGAGATTTCCAACAAATCAAGGACATCACACATGTAGTAGTTCCTTCATAAAAAAATGCATGTTTGATGGTATACTTTGAGTACCCCACGTGGATTTGGAATTCCACATGGTAAGGAAAGCAAGGATTCACATCTATGACATCAAAATTGATAAATTTCGAGCCACTGGGGTCTAGAGCTCCTAACACAAATAGTAAGGAATTCCTCTGTGAAGGACATGTCTAGAGTACCTCCAGAGCCGACATCACAGAAGGGGTTTGACCCAGATCATCAAGAATAAAGTAATTTTGGGCGGATCTACCATTTGGATTGTGGGTAGAGCGCTTGAGTACTCCTTTCGGAATATGAGGCAGTGGCTCCAAATTTTTGATCTGTAAAGTCATCTCCGGAGGAGGAGGAGAATATTATAGATCAGGTATAGCCTGTGAAGAACTATAATCGCGAGATCAAGTGGCTACATGAACCTTAGAATCGACCATATTGATACACAAATGGTCACTGTATTGTGACAGTGGGTTGTGACTCCCACCAGCCGCATTTGCGACATTTGAGGAGGTCGAGGTCTAGTGTTTGTTATGTGGGAAATAATTCATCAGCACGACGAGAGGTAGAGATAAGAGCCTCATAGCTTCCAAAAATTTGGAGCATAAATGAGTAATTTGATCGTTTGTACAAACATTACAGGGAATTTTCACCTTATGCCTTTCTTTCTTTCCCTCACCAACATTATTACTCGACTTCTCATTATTACCATTGTCCTTGGGTTTATTCTTCCCTCCCTTATGATTATTATTACGTCCTTTTATTTTATTCTCTCTTGGTTGTTGGTTACCATTTGGTTCAGTCGACGACTGCACATAATGTACATCCGTCAACTGAGTGGAATTGGAAGACATAGATGAAGCTGGCCCTCCCGTAGACTAGTTTAGAGACAACTGCTTCAAATGGATTTTCACTAAGTTTGTGGATTTCACATTGGCGGAGCCTACAATTCCATCGACATGAGGTACATAATTTTGTCTAGGTTCATAGGTTGACCTCGGTGTGTCTAGAAGAATGTGGTATAACATCCCCGATTGAGCATATATAAGATCTAACTGTTGGGCTTTGAAGATCACTTCTTCCTCAGATGTAACCCTGGATGTAGCAACATTCTTTGATATAGGAGGCTACAAGGACTTAAGGAACCACTCTAAAATAAATTATAGGGGTATGGAGGTCTTAATCAACCTCTTCCATCTACGCCACTCCTAGATGTGATCCGATATATGAGTGATTGTGTCCTAGTGTAAAGACGATAGAATTTTTATGCCAGCATTGTAACAAACCAACAATTGGAAGTGGTTAAGGAGGACAAGCACCATATGAATAAAGGTTCCATATTCCCTTGTAGGTAGCTCGATATACTTTTTCACGGAAACTCCAATAAAGGTGCATTGAAATAATCTTAACCGAATGGAATCATCATTAAGGGAATTCGAAGAGCACCATAGGTGAAAGGTGGTAACGTGATCACTGATATCCTCGCCATTATTTTCTTCAAATTTTGGAATATCTAAAGGAATCTTGGTGGGAATGGGGGGCCATCTAGGATCATGACACACAGGGTCGTTCATCAAATTATTTAAGTCTAGCAGATTGAGCATCATCAGAAAAGGGAGACAGGTTTCCAGCATCTGGCCCCAAGCTCCCTCAAAAGATTGTAATTGGGGAATTGCAGCCCATCCAGGGTTATGGTAAGCACCATGGCCCTGTCCAAGATTGTAAGACCCTCCTCTGGGATGATTCACAAGGGGTTGATTGGGCATAATTCCAGTAGGAATGTTCTGATGAGGGTTATAAAAAATTCCCCCATCTGGAGTGGCTCCAAGTTGGGAGTTGCCCAAGGTGTGAAGCTGACCTCCTCTGAGTGTGAATCTGTAGGATAAAGGTGGATTTGTCATGCCAAACATGTTGTTCAGAATCGAAACTGAGGAGGTGATTGTAAAGGATGGATATTGAGAAGAAGCTTGTCCACCAGGTTGGTTACTCCATACAGAAGCAATAGGATTAGACCCAGGATTAAATGGAGGAAATCCTCCCATGGTAGTATTCACTTGAGGGACATACGTGACACCAAACGAAAATGGAGTATAAGGTGGATCTGTGCCCCCAAGTCCAATGGTAGCATTAGGGCTAGCGACTAGGATGGAGTTTTAAAACTGCGATGTAAAATTTGACATACCATAGGAAAAGGGATGGATTGAACATTATAGGTTGACGAGTGACCAAAGGGATGGACTGAACATTATCGCCCAATTATTGGCTAAGAGACCCAAATAGGTTCATGGAAATAGGTTGAGTATTCACTATAAGACGGGTAACAGTGATAATAGGTGCCTCCGACACTACAACCATTGTGGTTGTAGGAGTCGAAGGGGTACCATTAACTATAATAGGTGTGGGAGTTGAAGGGCTCCCAGTATTTTGATGACTCGTTTCAATACTCATCCTCATAGAATCAAAAGTCTAATAAGTGGAGGTGTGTGTACCACGTTTAATAACTTTACACCTTTTACAAGGCAAAGAATCAAAATGTGGTGGTAACTATAACAAGCGGTGAGACTTACGTGGGGGTTTTTCTGGATCCATGATGACTCAATATTCAATATATAAAAAACAAATCCTAAGGCCAACAAGTGATCAAAGAGCACACCAAAAATAATCAAACAAACAATATGCATACAAACATGATAAAGTGGCTGAAAGGGACCTCCCTCTCTAAACTAGGTATGCCTTGCCCAAGAGGGGCCTATGACTCTGCCGCTAAAGATTGGAGGAAACAAATTCAGTTATAAGGGCCATAATGGTCTTAACAACCAGTTGGTATGATCCCCCCCAGAGAGGTAATCCTCCATAAAGGTTGTGTGTTGTCCAACCCTTATCTTATCCAGGGTACTTGTAGAATAACCCCTGCAAGTAACCTATGTGGTACCTAATTGAAGAAACTAAGAAACCAAGGTATAATCAATGCACAGGTGAACAGTTGTAAGTTAGGTCCACCGTATGGGCAGGGTAGCAAAGCCCAAAACCTTGAAAGCACTGCCTCTCATTGAGGTAAGGGCACTAGCAAGATCCCCATCTATAAATAGATCCCCAGAAATATATCTGATGCTAAGAAGGTATTAGGGGTATATCCCTTCAATCGACCTCACGTGATGTCGTGGTTAACTTTGGTGTAAGCGGAGCCTCCTGATATTACCAATTATACAAAGGATTTCTCCACTCCCTTAGTGAGAAACATATGTTGATTTAATAGCCTTGGAGAATTTTGCTCACAAAATCCTATTCCAAGGCATTAAATCCTAAGCTAGTTTGTCCACCCTGGAAAATAAATTCGTTACTAATCAATTTTAAATTATAGCATTAATTTTAATGGCCTTGCTTACTCAAAAAGTGTGGTCATGAAACTAGTGATGTTATGACACAACAAGTAAAATAAATGAATATGAATACAATGTGAAGTCCTAACTTCAATCTCCAATAAATGATATGCTTCTTAAAAGTGAAATTTTCAATTCAATTCTGCAATTCTAAATAAAAATGGAAGTTGTCTTTGCATGCACTAAGATAAATGACAAAGACTGAAGAAATCAAAATGCCAATCAATGTAAAATGCCTAATATTTTTGTATTTTCAATATAATAAAAATGAAAATGCAAGGACTGAACAACAACTAGATATAAAGACTCTACTGTGTATAGACAAACACAACCCAAGTAGGATATGAAGGAGAAAAACACCCAACCCAAGCTGTCAGGACAATCAAAATGAAAATATGATGAGAAAGGAATCGTCCAAAAAGTGAACCAAAGACAGGTTTCTTTTCATTCCATAGACACTTAACATTCACCACAGAGACCCAAGAAGACTAAAAAATCATCAAAACACACTCAACAACCACCAAACCTTGCAATCAAGCAACAAAGGTTGATGTACACAACTATTCAAGGGAAAAGCATGTATGTATGCAACTTGCATAAGTACAACACGCATATGTATGCGACTGTAAAAAAAACCGTGTATATGTGTCAAAACACAGCTAAGCTAAGGAGAAGGATGGACTCAGACTCAGAGTTAATAGAGGATGTGAAGAAATCATATGACAAGAAACTCAATATGAACGAGAAAAATCTAAGGATAAAAACACTCCAAACCATGAAAAAAGAAGATTCCTTCCTCAGTATGGTTGCCAATTTTGTTACGGGGAAAATCTCTCTATGGCTAGGGGTAAACCACAAGAGACAAAAATGACTGCAGAAATCAACTCTAATTTGAAGTATGCTATATAAGAAAATACGCTAACAAGAAAATATAATGGGCCCACTTCATTGATCCAAAAAGGACCCATAGAAGGCTAAGAACAACTCAGAACGTACAGAAGCAAATCAAGATGCTCATAATGGCTTCAACAGACAACAAAAGGGAAAACATTCAAAGTTACCAAAACTTAGCGAAAATGGCATGATCACGAAGAGTGTGTCACAAGATTTCTAACAACACAAATGAATCGTCAAATAAATTTATGGATCAAAAGATATAAGTAGTCAAAGATAAGGTCAAACTTGGTCAAAAGTAAAAAAGTCAAAGTGACACATTGCACCACTATAAGGGTGACTTGTGGAATGTCCATACAGCTGAGTTGGCATGGGATGGCATGAAAATGTAGACACATGGTTGAATTGAGTGATGATGTGTCAGTTTCTTAGACAAATTATATGGTGCCACGTGGCCTAGTCATGGGCTGCCACATGGAACCCCTCCAATGGTTGGTGTGTGTAAAAGTTATTTGACTCCATAGGAGTCGAACTCATGACCTCTCCTTAGCCCAAAGGCCCCACAACTCCACGCTAGCCAACCCTCCAATACATGTTTCTTATTTGTAATATGGTAAAAATGTTATTTAATTTGATATAAGGTTTCATATGGGGGAGAAAAGGGCCATATTGCACCCATACAAACACAACCTCCACTAGTATATGGGCATATTCTGCGAGATGTGGTAACCTCTCCACCAAATATAGTAGTGAATCGACCACTTTAGCATATCCACCAAAACTTTTAATGAATTACCAAAAGAACCGGGAGTCTGTGGGATTCGACCCTACAACCTCTCCAACCCCCAAAGCCTTAATATAGCATCCACTACCAGCACACCAACGAATCCTTTAATGCTTAACTGCCCAGGCTTTTGTATAAAATGAGGTCTCTCCATTAGTGTTTGGGGACAGAGCATGGTAGAGGAGTCCAAGTGCACCCGTACAGAGTGTGTATGGACCAGGGAACTCTCTTTGATATTTCTTGTTCATTTATTGTAAGAGCACTGGCACACAAACCGAGGCAAGGGTGCCTATTGGGACAAAAAGTATCTGACTCAAATTGATGCATGGAGACATTCATTTCTAGGTAAAATGACACCACAAATGCATTGGTCGTGTTATTTTTCTTATCTAAGCAAATATTCTATATCTTAACTTCAGAATTAGGTATACTTATGTATTTTTTCCAATTCTTTTGTGGAGTTAATAAAAATACCTACCCATTTGAGAGCAGGACTTGGAGACGTAGTCCACTAGGGACGAACTCCATTATCAAGTTATTTGTGTTCATATTGCATGATTTTTTCTCTTTCCTTTTGAGATTTTCCTTCTTTATGGTGTACTTTTGTTTATGCTCATTTAATACAATTCTTTAATAATTCACCTAACAAAAAGATCCTGGATCATGTTGGTATCATAGCAGTCATCTTTGACTTGAATTGTTGAGTATGAATGCTTACTAGGGCCAAGCATAAGCAGGGTGGAGGAACTCTTCATATTTTCAATCCTGAATTTGGTCGTGCATCCCAAAGGAAGAAGATGGCGAAAGAGGATAAGTGTGATGAACAGGAGAAAAACTTTCACATGGTATTTTATCGCATGTCAGAAATGGTCGAATGAATGTAGGGAGATTACTAGAAGAGGATGAAAAAGAAAGGGAATAAAAAGGAAGAACCACTTGATGATGATGAAGGGTTGGAGGAGATCCTTCTGATCCTCCATCTTTTCCTTCAAGTTCTAGTTCATCTTCGTCTTAGCATTCTCGTCACTCTCAACATTCTAACCATAAAGATTCTTTTAAGAAACCATTTTTAAACCTTGATGTAAAGTTTTCTTTACCTATGTTTAATGGATATTCTAATATTGAGAAACTAGATAATTGGATCCGACAGGTTGAAGTATATTGTCATGTTTAACATATTGACGAAGAGGAAGTTAAAGTGTAACTAGCTTCTCTTTGGTTGGAAGGCACTGCTCTCGTATGGTGGGAGAGAAAGCTACAGGATAGAAGTAAGTGTGGTAATCTTCTTTCCTCATGGTCAGAATTTAAAATAGAGATAAGGAAGCAGTTCTATCCATTAGGGTATTAACATAAAGCAATGATGGAATGGAAAACTTTGAGGTAGAGTAAAGGTCAGACTGTACAAAGTTTCACAAAATAATTTAGGAAGAAATCTCTAGTATTGAATATTCCTTTGGATTCTTATGAAAATTTATTGAAGTATATTGGCGCACTTTAGAGTTATATTCATCATACTTTTCTCTTGTTTAACCCCACTATTCTTAATGAAGTTTGTATGCAAGCCACTAACCTTGAGAACAGGGGGAAACATGTTCAAGAAGATCCCACGAAGAAACCTTCAAGTTTCCCACAAAAGACTTTCAATATGTTCAAAAGGAATGGAAAGCATACCACTATAGTAATGAGGGAAGGAGGAAAACCATCTTGCACTCATTGCAAGAAGAGAGGTCACGATGAAGAACATTGCTAGAAACTGAATCTAGAAAAGAAAGCAAAATAGTTCGATGGAAAGGGAAAGACCAAGACTAGTTCTACAGTGCAACATGATATTGGTTTTGAATCAGGAGACGAAGGAGAGATCACAGCGGCTGGAGTACAAGGTAAATATTCTCCTCATTCTAGTTCAAGTTCCAATGATGAATCTCATATTGATGAATGAAAGAGGACTGAGTTATTTCATATACGATTTGTATATAAACATACTAAGATAGATGCATCATTTGATCTAGGTTCCCAAGTAAACTTAATATCTTAAGCACTTTTCAATAATATGGGTCTTGTAATGAAACCACATCCAAAGCCTTACCCTCTTGGTTGGGTATGTGATAAAGAAAAACCTAATGTCACCAAACAATGTAGGGTCATGTTTTCTATTGCTTCAAAGTTGATTGATGAAGTGGATTTGGATGTTATACCTCTTGATATATGTGGCATAGTGTTGGGAAGTTTGTATCTGTATGATAGAAAAGAATTCTTCTTTCGTCATGAGAACAAATACAACCTTACTAAAGGGGGAGTAGAATATATTGTTAGAGCTCACAACATGAGGGTAAATTTGACACTTGTTAGTGTAGGGAAAATGAAAAGACTCATAACCACCAATAAGAGATATGTACTCATGGTCGTCAAAGAGAAATATTTTGGGACATCCGATGCTTTCCAAGGATGTGATATGCCTCATAAAAAGGAATTAATTGATATTGTTTCTAGGTATGATGATATTTTTGAGGAACTGGATGGATTACCTACTAAGAGGGAAATCGAACATGAGATACATATTCAATAGGATTCTCCTCTTCCTAATGTGGGCATGTACAAGATGTTAGTTTTGGATATGAAAAGGATCAAGAAGCAGGTACAAGTCTGGATATGAAAAGGATCAAGAAGAAGGTACAAGTCTTACTGGATAAAGAGGTCATCAGGCCCAGTTCATCTCCTTGTGGTTCTCTGATCGTGATGGTGCCAAAGAAAGATAAATTTTAATAAAAAAAAATGAATTGTGGTTCTCTGATCGTGATGGATTTCAAAGAAAGTATAGACAAATAAATTTTAATAAAAAAAATGAATCAACCATTCAATAACCTAATCCTGTTTTTGAAAAATTTAAACTGAAAAAAATCAGAAAGAAAACGTTGGGATTAGCGCCCCAATTTTGTTGAGGCACACGCCTAAACACAACAGGAGGGTGGCTATGAATCCACTAAGGTAGGAGATAAATTCATCGAGGATAACTGTCAACGCAAAGGGACACAATCAGTCTAGGCTCTGAGGAAGAAGGCTATCGATGCTCTGAGGAAGATTGTAAAATCACCGGGGAAGGTAAACACATAGATTAAAACAAGTTGTCGATTACCTGAAAGCTTTATCTCAGTTACCTATATTATATAATTGTAGCATCTAAAGATCTGATGGAATTCAAAACCTATATTTACACACACACTCTATAAGGGATTAATACAAGGTATGGAGGTCTTGGTTTGACTATGAATGGATTATGAAAGGCATTGTCAGTTTTTTTAGATCATAAACCCTATAGAAATTTAGTGAAATTTGGTAGTGGATTTCTCTTACATTCACTAAGTCTCCGATAAACCTTGATTCTCTTAAGTCTACCCAAGAAAATACTTGTCCTAGTCCAAACATATTTGGAACAATTTCCAAAATTGTCTGGGTAGTCATCTACAAGATTATGTAGGTCAACATCCATATCATAGAAATGATTTCCCCTTTCCTCGGTTAGAGGATGACGCTGGCCGATTGTCCCAATTGATTTGGGTATTATCTTACTGACAGAGGAGGCTTCCTTGCTGGTAGATATTGTATGGACCTAATTCATCGTCTGGCATATATTCTTGCAAACAACTATGATAGATATTATAATATCTATTTACTAGAAATAGAGGTAGTAATATAATTTCAAAAATTAGTTTAAAACTGAATTATAACTTAACTGTCATATAATTTAAACTGAATTATGTTCTTAATTAATTAATATTGCAACTAAAATTCTAATTCTAATTTATATTTGCAACATAACTAAATTGAAGTTGGAATAGTTTTTAACTGACTTATAAATTACCAACTACTGTTCCATAAATTCAATACAATATTCATCAGTATCGATATTCATATACAAATTTTTTTAACTAATTTACCAATGCAAAATTACACTTGTGCATATATAAGATCTAAATATTGGGATCTGAAAAATCACTTCTTCCTCAGATGTAACCCCAGATGTAGAAACATTCTTTGAAATAAGAGGCTATAGAGACTTAAGGAATCACTCTATTAGGAATTCCTAGGGTATCTTGATCAACCTCTTCCATCTACACCACTCCTGGATGTGATCCAAGATATGAGTGGCTCTTTCCTGGCATAAGTTCAAGAAAATTTCTAGGCTAGCATCGTAACTAACCAACTATTGGAAGTGGTTAAGGAAGAATAAAACAATCTGAGTAAAGGTCTCGTATACCCCCCTAGGTATCTCGATATACCATTTCATGGAAACCCCCGTGAGGGTGCATTGAACCAATCTTAACCAAATGGAATCATCGTTGAGGGAATTTGAAGAGAACCATAGGTGAAAGGTGGTAACGTGATCACCGATATACTTTCCATTATTTCCTTCGAATTTTGGAATATCTGAAGGAAGATTGGTAGGAATGGGGGGCCATGTAGGATCATGACACACAAGGTCATTCATCAACTTAGACAAGTATGGCAGATTGAGCATGGTTAAAAAAGGGAGACAAGGTTGCAGCATCTAGACCCAAGATCCCTGGAAATATTGTGGTTGGGGAATTGCAGCCCATCTAGGGTTTTGGTAAGCACCATGGCCCTGTATGGGATTGTAAGACCCTCCCCCGGGATGATTCACAAGGGGTTGGTTGGGCATCATTCCAGTAGGAATGTTCTGATGAGGGTTATAAAAAATTCCCCATCCGAAGTGGCTCCAGGTTGGGGGTTGCCCAAGGTGTCAAGCTGACCTCCTCTGAGTGTGAATCTATAGAATAAAGGTGGATTCTTCATGCCAAATGTGTTGTTCAGAATTTAAATTGAGGAGGTGATTGTAAAGGATGGAAGTTGAGAAGAAGCTTGTCCACCAGGTTGGTTACTCCATACAGAAGCAACAAGATTAGACCCAGGATTAAATGGAGGAAGTCCTCCCATGGTAGGATTCATTTGAGGGACATGAGTGCCACTAAACAAAAATGGAGTATAAGGTGGATCTGTGCCCCCAAGTCCAATGGTAGCTTTAGGGCAAGTGACTGGGATGGAGTTTGAAAACTGCAATGTAAAATTTGACATACCATAGTTAAAGGGATGGATTGAAGGTTATAGGTCAACAAGTGACCATAAAGATGGACTAAACGTTATCGCCTGGTGTGTGGCCAAGAGACCCAAATGGCTTTGTGGCAATAGGTTGAGTATTCACTATAGGATGGGAACAATGATAATAGGTGCCTTCAACACTACAACCATTGTGGTTGCAAGAGTCGAAGGGGTACCATTAACTATAGTAGGTGTGGGGGTTGAAGGGCTCCCAGTATTTTGATGGCTCGGTTCAATACTCATCCTTATAGAATCACAAGTTTGATAAGTGGAGGTGTGTGTACCACATTTAATAACTCTATGCCTTTTAGAAGGTAAGTAATCAAAATGTGGTGGTAACTGTAACAAGAGGTGAGACCTATGGGGAGGCTATTCTAGATCCACGATGACTCAATATTCAATATATAAAAAACAAATCATAAGGCCAACTAGTGATCAAAGAGCACACCAAAAATAATCAAATGAACAATATGCACACAAATAGGATAAAGTGGCTGAAAGGGACCTCCCTCTATAAAGTAGGTATGCCTCACCCAAGAGGGGCCTAAGACTCAGTTGCTAAAGATTGGAGGAAACCGTATTAGTTATAAGGGCCATAATGGGCTTAACAACCAGTCGGTTTGATCTCCCCTCGGAGAGGTAATCCTCCATAAAGACTGTGTGTTGTCCAACCCTTATCTGACCCAGGGTACCTGCAGAATAACCCCTGCAAGTAACCTATGTTGTACCTAATTGAAGCAACTAAGAAACCAAGGTATAACCAATGCACAGGTGAAAAGTCATAAGTTAGTTCCACTGTATGGGTAGGGTAGCAAAGCCCAAAACCTTGAAAGCATTGTTTCTCATTAAGGTAAGGGCACTAGCAAAATCCCCATATATGAATAGATCCCTAGAAATATATCTGACGCTAAGAAGGTATCGGGGGTATATCCCTTCAACCGACCTCACATGATGTCATGGTTAACTCTTGTGGGAGCCTCCTAATATTACCGATTATATAATGGATTTTTCCACTCCCTTAGTCAGACACATATATTGATTTAATAGCCTTGGAGAATTTTACTCACAAAATCCTATTCCAAGACATTAAATCCTAAGCTACTTTGTCCACCCTAGAAAATAAAATTGTTACTAATCAATTTTAAATTATAGCATTAATTTTAATGGCCTTTCTTACTCAAAAAGGTGCGGTCATGAAACTAGTGATGTTATGACTCAACAAGTAAAATAAATGAATATGAATACAAAGTGAAGTCCTAACATCAATTTCCCATAAATGATATGCTTCTTAAAAGTGAAATTTTCAATTCAATTATGCAATTCTAAATAAAAATGGAAGCTATCTTTGCATGCACTAAGATAAATGAAAAAGAATCAAGAGATCAAAATGCCAATCAATGTAAAATGCCTAATATTTTTGTATTTTCAATATAATAAAAATGAAAATGAAAGGAATGAACAACAACTTGATATAAAGACTCTACTGTGTATAGACAGAAACAACCCAAGTAGGATATGAAGGAGAAAAACACCCAACCGAAGCTGTCAGGACAATCAAAATGAAAATATGATGAGAAAGGAACCGTCCAAAAATTGAACCAAAGACAGGCTTCTTGTCATTCCAAAGACACTTAACAGTCACCACAGAGACCCAAGAAGACTCAACAATTATCAAAACATACCCAACAACCACCAAACCTAGCAATCAAGCAACAAAGGTTGATGTACGTGACTATTCAAGGAAAAAACATGTATGTATGCAACTTGCATATGTACGCGACTATAAAAAAAAACTGTGTATATGTGTCAAAATATAGCTAGGCTAAGGAGAAGGATGAAGGACTCAGACTTAGAGTTAACAGAGGATGTCAGGAAATCATACAACAAGAAACTCAATATGAATGAGAGAAATCTAAGGATAAAACACTCCAAACCATGAAAAAGCAACATTATTTCCCCAGTATGGTCGCCAATTTTGTTACGAGGAAAATCTCTCTATGGCTAGGGGTAAACCACAACAGACGAAAATGACTGTAGAAGTCAACTCTAATTTGAAGTATGTTGTATAATAAAATATGCTAACAAGAAAATATAATAGGCCCACCTTGTTGATCCAAAAAGGATCCATAAAAGGCTAAGAACAACTCAGAACGTATAGAAGCAACTTAGGATGCTCATAATGGCTTCAACAAACAACAAAAGGGAAAACATTCAAAGTTCCCAAAACTTAGTGAAAATGGCATGATCCCGAAGAGCGTGTCACAAAATTTCTAATGGCACAAACGACTCGTCAAACAAATTTATGGATCAAAATATATAAGTAGTCAAAGATCAGGTCAAACTTGGTCAAAAGTAAAAAGGTCAAAGTGACACATTACACCAATGCAAGTGTGACTTGTGGCATGTCCATACAACTAAGTTGGCATGGGATGGCATGGAAATGTAGACACATGGATGAATTGAGTGATGACAAGTGTCAGTTTCTTAGATAAATTATATGGTGCCATGTGGCCTAGTCATGGGCTGCCACATGGCACCCCTCCAATGGTTGGTGTGTGTAAAAGTTATTTGACTCCATAGGATTCGAACTCATGACCTCTCCTTAACCAAAAGGCCCCACAACTCCACACTAGCCAACCCTCCATTACATGTTTATTATTTGTAATATGGTAAAAATATTATTTAATTTGATATAAGGTTTCATATGGGGGAGAAAAGGGCCATATTGCACCCATACAACCACAACCTCTGCCAGTCTAGGGGCATATTCTTCCATATGTGGTAACTGCTCCACCAAATATAGCAACGACTCGACCATTTTAGCATATCCTCCAAAATTGTTAACGAATTACCAAAATAACCGAGAGTCTATGGGATTCAAACCTACAACCTCCCCAACAACCAAAGCTTTAATATAGCATCCACTACCAGCATGCCAACGGATCCTTTAATTCTTAACTGCCTAGGTTTTTGTATAAAAGGGGGTCTCTCCATTAGTGTTTGGGGACAAATCACAATAGAGGAGTCCAAGTGCACCCATACGGAGTGTGTACGGACCAGGGAAATCTTTTCGATATTTCTCATTCATTTATTGCAGGAGCAGTGGCACACAAACCGAGGCAAGGGTGCCTATTGGGACAAAAAGTGTCTGACTCGGATCGATGCATGGAGACATTCATTTCTAGGTAAAATGACACCACGGATGCATTGGTGGTGTTATTTTTATGATCTGAGCAAAGATTATATAGCTTAACTCTAGAATGAGGTATACTTATGTATTTTTCCCAATTCTTTTGTGGAGTTAATAAAAAGACCTACCCATTTGAGAGCAGGACTCAGAGACATAGTCCACTAGGGATGAACTCCGTTATAAAGTTATGTGTGTTCATATTGCATGGTTATCTCTCTTTCCTTTTGAGATTTTCCTTCTTTATGGTGTACTTTTGTTTATGCTCATTTAATACAATTCTTTAATAAGTCACTTGACGAAAAGATCCTGGATCATGTTGGTATCATAACAGTCATCTTTGACCTGAATTCTTGAGTATGAATGCTTACTAGGGCCAAGCGTAAGCAGGGTGAAGGAACTCTTCATACTTTCAATCATGAATTTGGTCATGCATCCCAAAGGAAGAAGATGGAAAAAGAGGATAACGGTGATGAACAAGAGAAAAACTTTCACATGGTATTTTATCGCATGTCAGAAATGGTCGAACGAATGTATGGAGATTATGAGAAGAGGATGAAGAAGAAAGGGAATAAAAAGGAAGCACCACCTGATGATGATGCTTCAGTAAACCAAGGGGCTAGAGGAGATCCTTCTGATCCTCCATCTTTTCCTTCAAGTTCTAGTTTGTCTTCCTCTGAGCATTCTCGTCACTCTCAACATTCTAACCATAAAGATTCTTTTCAGAAACCATTATTAAACCTTGATGTAAAGTTTGTTTTACCTATGTTTAATGGAGATGCTAATATTGAGAAACTAGATAATTGGATCCTACAGGTTGAAGTATATTGTCGTGTTTAGCATATTGACGAAAAGGAAGTTAAAGTGTAACTGGCTTCTCTTCGGTTGGAAGGCACCGCTCTCGTATGGTGGGAGAGAAAGCTACAGGATAAAAGTAAGTGTGGTAATATTCTTTCCTCATGGTCGGAATTTAAAATAGAGATAAGGAAGGAGTTCTATCCATTAGGGTATTTACATAAAGCAATGATGGAATGGAAAAATTTGAGGCAGACTAAATGTTGTACACACTATACAAAGTTTCACAGAATAATTTAGGAAGAAATATCTAGAATTGAATATTCCTTTGGATTCTTATGAAACTTTAATGAAGTATATTGGCGCACTTCAGAGTTATATTTGACATAATTTTCTCTTGTTTAAACCCACTAGTCTTGATGAAGTTTGTATGCAAGCCACTAACCTTGAGAACAGGGGGAAACATGTTCAAGAAGATTCCATGAAGAAACCTTCCAATTTCCCACAAAAGACTTTCAATAAGTTCAAAAGGAAGGGCAAGCATACCACTACAGTAATGAGGGAAGGAGGAAAACCATCTTGCATTGATTGCAAGAAGAGAGGTCACGATGAAGAACATTGCTGGAAACTGAATCTAGAAAAGAAACCAAAAAAGTTCGATGGAAAGGGGAAGACAAAGACTGTTGCTACAGTGCATCACAATATTGGTTCAGAATCAAGAGACGAAGGAAAGATCACAACGGCTGGAGTACAAGGTAAATATTCTCTTCATGCTAGTTCAAGTTCCAATGATGAATCTCATATTGATGAATGAAAGAGGAATGAGTTATTTCATATACGAGTTGTATATAAGCATACTAAGATAGATGCATTATTTGATCCAAGTTCCCAAGTAAACTTAATATCTGAAGCACTTTTCAAGAATATGGGTCTTGTAATGAAACCACATCCAAAGCCTTACCATCTCGATTGGGTATGTGATAAAGAAAAACTTAATGTACCAAACAATGTAGGGTAATGTTTTCTATTGCTTCAAAGTTGATTGATGAAGTGGATTTGGATGTTATACCACTTGATATATGTGGCATAGTGTTGGGAAGTTCATATTTGTATGATAGAAAAGAAGTCTTCTTTCATCATGAGAACAAATGCAACCTTACTAAAGGGGGAGTGGAATATATTGTTAGAGCTCACAACATGAGGGTAAATTCGACACTTGTTAGTGCAGGGAAAATGAAAAGACTCATAACCACTAATAAGAGATATGTACTCATGGTCGTTAAAGAGAAAGATTATGGGACATCCGACGCTTTCCAAGGATGTGATTTGTCTCATAAAAAGGAATTAATTGATATTGTTTCTAAGTATGATGATATTTTTCAGGAATTGGATGGATTACCTACTAAGACGAAAATCGAACATGAGATGGATCTTCAACAGGATTCTCCTCTTCCTAAAGTGGGCATGTACAGGATGTTAGTTATGGAGATGACAGAGATCAAGGAGCAGGTACAATACTTATTGGATCATGAGGTCATCAGGACCAGTTCATCTCCTTGTGGTTCTCCAATCGTGATGGTCCCAAAGAAGGATGTCACATGGAGAATGTGAGTTGATTACCAGGATTTAAATAAAATCACGGTGAAGAATCAATACCCTCTTCCTTGCATAGACGATTTACTTGATCAATTTAAGAATGTTGTTTATTTCATTAAGTTGGATTTGCACAGTGGATATCATCAAATCAGGGTTGCAGAACATGATGCATGGAAGACTACCTTTAAAACCAAACAAGGATTGTTTGAGTGGTTAGTTATGTTGTTTGGTCTTTGCAATGCTCCGACAAATTTCATGCATGTGATTAATGATGTATTCATGCCTTTCCTGGATGACTTTGTGATTGTATATTTATATGACATTCTTATTTTCAACAGGACTTGGAATGAACATGTAAGGCATGTAAAGAAAGTATTGGATACTTTTCAAAGGGAAAAGATGTATGTGAAAATGTCTAAATGTGAATTTCGAAAGACTGCACTTGTATACTTAGGTCATATCGTGGGAGGAGGACAATAGAAGATTGATCCTTCCAAAATTTATGTAATTGTGAATTGGCCCGAGCCAAAAAAGTGTAACCGAGATCTGAAGCTTCTTGGGTACAGTCTAGTATTGGAGGAGATTCATTCCCAACTTCTATTTTATAGAAGCTCATTTGCATGCCTTAACCAGTGTGAAGAACACTTTTCAATGGGGAGGAAAGAAACAAAAATATTTCAACATTTTGAAGGAAAATATCAGTATTGCACTAGTATTAGAACTGTTGAATCTTCATCAGCTATTAGAGATCAAGATAGATGCCAGCGGATATGCCATGGGTGCAGTATTGATGCAATATCGTAAGCCTATCTATTACCACTCTGAGACTTTTAACCAAGTTTTTGTTAACTATCCTACATATGATAAAGAGTTGTATTCATTAGTTCAAAGCATGAAGAAATGGAAGAACTACTTGTTATGGAAGGAAACAATTATACATACAGATCACCATCCCTTACAATATCTTCAAGAACAGACCTACAACAATCTCAGCACTACAGATGGATGGGTTTTCTACAACAATTTCATTTGCTAATCAAGTACAAGAAGGGTACAAGTAACAAGGTAGCTGATATGCTTTATAGACCTCCTATTTTTGCTTCTATTATTTTTAGGAATACTTCTTTATCTCATGATAGCTATGTAGAGCAATATGGCATCGATGAAAATTTTAAGGAAGTATATGAGAAGTTAACCCATGGTGCACGAATAGAGAACTATTGTCTATAGGGACATTTACTCTATCATATTGGGAAGTTAACTATTCCTATAAGTGAATGATTCCATGTGATACGAGAAGCTCATACTTCTCTTATGTTTGGGAATTTTGGGGTAGGAAAAACTATGTCTCATTTGCAGAGGTTTTGTTACTTGCCTCAAATGAAAGAAATTGTAACTGAATATGTAAAGGGGTGTGTGATTTGTTCTACTTATAAGCCCACTAATAGAAAATTGGGGCTATACTCACCACTTCTTGTTCCATCCCATCTATGGGAAAGTGTCTCCATGGATTTTGTAGGGGGTTTACCAATGACCAAAGGGGGTCATGATTATTTGTATGTCATAGTGGATAGGTTCAACAAGATGTGTATATTGATTCCATTTAAAAATTAGATCATTGTTGAGTAGACTTCTAATCTCTTCTTTCAGTATGTTTGGGCTCACTTTGGGTTACCCACGTCTATTGTCTCAGATCGAAATAATCGATTCCTTGGGAATTTTTGGACTAGCTTGTGGAGAATGATGGACACCAAATTGAAGAGGAGCATTGCTTTTCATATACAGATTGATGGGCAGATAGAGGTGGTAAACATAACAATGGTACTTTTTCTTTGAGTTTACTACAACAAGCATCCTAATTTATTAGATGAATAGATACCATATGTACAACATGCTTATAATTGAGCTCTACATTCATCCACTTAGACTTCACCTTTTGATACATGTTTTGGGTACCTACCAAACGTTCCTTTGAACTTTATGTATTGGAGAGATGTCGATGTGAATGAAGAATGAATAGAGGACAGAGCCCACAAGTTCATCCAGAGGATCCAACAAATACACTAGGCAGTCAAGGAACAATTGGAGAAGTGTCAAGCATAATATAAATCTTGGCATGAGAAGCACATGGTTGATCATCAGTTCCAGGTTGGAGACTAGGTATGGCTTCATATTAGCAAGGAACGATTGAAGGGTGAAGGAAAGAAACTCAATCCTATCTGATATGGACCCTTCATTACTTTGGAGAAAAAAAAAACTAATACTTTTCGTTTAGATCTTCAACCTTATATGCAGATTTACTCCATTGTGAACGTAGAGAACTTGAAACTTTCTGAGCCTCCCATGATCATGGACCGGGATGAGGAAGTTTGAATACCTTCAGTTGATGAGTTTGCACCTGAGTACATGGATGAGTTGTAGAAATATATCATCCTGGACAGAAGGACGAGGACTTCATGTAGGGGTGATGTTGATTATCTTTGTGTAGGCTTAAATGGCACACATCCAAGCAAGGGAAAGTTGATAGAGAAGGAGAAAGTGAGGGGACTCTTCCCTCACTTACCAGTTGATTATGAATTCTTTTGGTGGTCCAAAAATCTCTCAGTGGGAACACATGATTCAAAAAGTATCCAGATAAGGCTAAGAACAACTCAGAATGCCTAGAAGCAACTCAAGATGCTCATAATGGCTTCGATAGAAAATAAAAGTGAAAAAATTCAAAGTTCCCAAAACTTGGTGAAAATGGTACGATCATCAATATCACGTCGCAAGCTTTCTAATGGTGCAAATGGCTCATCAAACTGAGTTACAGATCAAAATATATAAGCATTCAAAGATCAGGTCAAACTTTGTCAAAAGTTAAAAAGTCAAAGTGACACGTGGCACCACTGCAAGTATGACACATGGCATGTCCATACAGCTAAGTTGTCATGGGATGACATGGAAAGGTAGACACAAGGATGAATTGAGTGATGACAAGTGTCAGTTTCGTGGATGAATTATATGGTGCCACGTGGCCCAATCATTGGTTTCCACGTGGAACCCCTTCAATTGTTGGTGTGCAAAAGTTATATGACTCCATAGGAGTTGAACTCATTACCTCTCCTTAGCCCAAAGGCCCCACAACTCCATGCTAACCGACCCTCCATTACATGTTTCTTATTTGTAATATTGTAAAAATATTAAAAATATTATTTAAGTTGTTATAAGGTTTCATATGGGGGAGAAATGGGCTAGGCCTTCAGCCCAGCCCTTGGTTACATATTGCACCCATACGACCACAACCTCTACTAGTCTATGCGAATATTCCACCAGATGTGGTAACCTATCCACCAAATATAGCAGCATCTCCACCATTTTAGTAGATCTGCCAAAACTATTAACGAATTACCAAAAGAACCAAGAATCCATGGGATTTGACCCCGAAACCTCCCCAACAACCAAAGCCTTAATTTGGCATCCACTACCAGTGCACCAATGGATCCTTTAATGCTAAACTGCCCAGGTTTTTGTATAAAAGGGGGTCTCTCCATTAGTGTTTGGGGATAGAGCAGGAGAGAGGAGTTTGAGTGCACCCGTATGTACTGTGTATGAACTAGGGCATGATTTTCAATATTTCTCAGTCATTTATTACAAGAGAAGTGGCATGCAAACTGAGTTAATGGTGCTTCTTGCGTCAAAATGTGTCCCTTAGTTCCTGCATCTACCCCAAGGGAATTTTGGTTTTCACTGTATCTAAGACCCATATTAATGAATAGTGACCTTTGGAAACTAAGAATATTATCTAATATTTCAGTACTCTTTCAAAAATGCAAGCTTCGATTCAATTGATCACTTTATTTCTCTAGTTCCTTTCTTAAGTAAACTATTTTATTCTCTAGCTTCTTATTCTTTCTCCTGAGTTTGTTTGTTTCTTCAAAGGAACTAACGAGTTCTTCTTCAAAATTCACTTCTCCATCAATTTATTCTTCTTATGAATATAATTATTTTTTCTGACTGTCTTCACCTTCTTTATCAATATACTTTGTATCCATAGCCATCAAGATGAATTATTCTTTTTCAATATCAAAAACATATCCATCACATTCTTCAGATGCACTATCGTCATCTCTAGAGTAAAAACTCTTCCTCTTAGTATATTTTCCTCTTTTGTGTTTATAAGATTTTATTCTATTGCTATTTTATTCTTTGACATTATTTTCCTCATCATCACCTTCTTCCTTTTTTCATATGGACATTTAGTAGAAAAGCGCCCTATTGTAGCACAATTAAAACACTTGAAGGGTAGCTTACCTTTATATTTATTGGATCCTCTTTTTAGATTTCTAAAAAAAATTATTCTTCTGTATATAATTCATGACTGGAACAATCACAAAATTTTTGTTCTTTTGTCGTCTTTGATTCTTTTCAAGTTGCTTCTTTCCATGTTGAATTTTCTTTTTCTGTCCTCATCTAATATGCAGCGAGAATCTGATGCAAATCATCCATTGTTAGTATCTTCATATCCTTCATTTCTTCAATGAAAGAGACCTTGGAATCAAATATTAAGCACAATAATTAACTCTTCAACCTCCTTACCAAGTCCTATGATGGTGTTGACAATTTCATCCACTCGAAGAAAATAGACTACAACATTTTCTTCATCATTTATTTTCAAACTCTTGAATTGTCTTCTATGAGTTTGTAGGTTTTCCTTCTTCACCTTGTCATCACCTTCATAGATGTTTTGAATTTTGTCCCAAATAACGTTTTCTTATTTACAATGCATCACCTTGACAAATTTTTATTTTGATAGACCACTCAATAAAGCATTCATGTATTTTGCATTATGTTCACTAGGATTCTTCCTGGTCACATCTATTGGTGGGGTTGTTTGGGTTGTATAAACATTCACGATTGATTTCCAAATATAAAACCCAATATCCATTAGATAATTATGCATCCTTACACTCCAAAATACATAGTTTGTTCTCTCAAACAATGGACCCTTATTTGTGAAGAAACCTTCTTAATTAGCCATGTGTTCTATTGAGATGTAGCTTTGAGCGGTTAGAATATTTGTAAAGGAACCCCCTATGATACAAATTGTTTATTTAATGTTTATACTAAGAGGGCGGAGGTGAATCCTTATACAACAATTTTTACTTTATTTAATCATTCATCAATCATTCATTAGCTTAGAAACAATAATCATATATAAACTCAAACCACAATGCATAGAGTTTAACACGGAAACCCTAGCGAGATAAAGCCACAAAAATTTATCTTTATAAATGTCTGTAGGCTCCAACCTATTGTTACAAATATTTTAGGAACCAACCTACTAGGGACACCAATCTACTTAACTGAGCACCAACTTAGCAAGATGTAGGCACCAATGTACCAGAGACACCAATCTCCTCAACTAAGCACCAAATCAATAAGATATGGTTAGAAACCAACCTAATATAGTCATACACAGAGTACTTCTGACTTCACATGCATGCTTAATTCCACATAAAATCCTTCAAAACATAACAAGCCTCATATCATCATTCCCAAAATGTAATCACTCATGAAAACATCCACTAACACAAACATCGTTTAATTAAAACATCCACTGATGACAAGATCCACTAACAACAACATCCACTGATGAAAAAATCCATTGATGGAACCATCAAAACCTCAAAATAGTTCACATAGAAGCATCACAAACCTTCATTCCTTCATAGTGCACCTTGAGAATAAGAAAGACCCCAAGAAAATCCCTTAGACTTCTCTTGTATACCATAAAGACACCCCAACACCTTTAGTGCACCTCATATCACTTTTGCACACTTTAGAATTGATCTCTTGCTTGGTTACTATACAAATGTGAAAATCTATCCCGTATTATTAGTAATTTATGTTGGGTTGTCAGACAAAAAAAATCATATCTTTTCATTCCTAGGGAGTTAGAGGGAATGTCATATATTATTGGGAATGTATCGGAATAAGATTTCCATATAAAAGATGCTCCCATTTGTTCTAGGCATGTAGGATAGAAATTCTTTCTGAGAGGTGTGTGGAGATACAAGGTAGATAATGAGAGAATTATGTTAACCCGGAAGGAGTAGAACAACATCAATACTCATCTATTGCAAATCTTGAACGGGTTGTCGAAGAAGATGGATAATGAATCATATTCAAGGAAAGAGGAAGAGAACATACATCATGTCATAAGAGAATATGATAAAATTAAAAGGAACTATAGAAGTGTTAGCAAACATCATCATCATCAATCACCAAGGCACTTTGTTGTGAGAAGTCATGCATTTTGAGGGTCAGAAAGAATCCCAAGTCTATCCCCTATCATAAATCATAGAAGAAGGTCCGGGGTAGATGAAATGTAGGGAGATTTCAATAAGATTAATCCTCTTAAATTTGATGGTAAGAATAATAAAGATGAATATGTAGAGGCTTGGTTGTTGAGAATGAGGAAATACTTCCAACTGCATAATTATTCCTCACAACAAGAAGTCAGAATTGTTATTTACCAACTAAATGGAAAATAACCAATGTGGTGGGACAAAATCATGAAATTAAAGCACATTGGTGAGAATACTGTCACTTGGACACAATTCATAAATTATTTTCAGAAGAAATACTTGTCCAAGCATTATTTTGACAGGAAGATGAAGGATTTCTTTGAACTCAAGCTTGGGAGAATGACCGTGGATGAGTATGAGAGGACATTCTTAGAGATGTTGAGGTATGTTAATTTCATCAAGGATGAGTAGGTCAATATTCAAAGATCGGTAATGGCCTCGTCGTTACGAAAAGAAAGCGACAAACATCAGGTAATTTTTTTTTTTTTTGCATTAGGAAAATATTGTCAACAATGAAATACTCAACAGCTCAACTCTACGATATCATAATGAATGAATTTCACAAGACACATAAACAAAAATAGCATAGAATATTAGCACATCATGAAGCTTGAATCAATTTTATGAACATTTAATCAGATAAGGAAAATAAATGACTACGCCAAATAACATCAT
>CBVK0100740801.1:0-42734 GCA_900067695.1 Picea abies
CCGACACATGTAACATAAACTTCCATGGCGAGCGAGAAATATAATATCCATAATAATGTGCTACAATACATTTATCAACTATATATTTATAATATAGTTGCAACATAATCACTCATGAAAACATCCTTTAATGAAAACATCCACTGATGACAAGATCCACTAACAACAACATCCACTGACGAAAAAATCCATTGACGAAACCATCAAAACCTCAAAATAGTTCACATGGAAGCATAAAAAACGTTCATTCCTTCATAGTGCACCTTGAGAATAAGAAAGACCCCAAGAAAATCCCTTAGACTTCTCTTGCACACCATAAAGACACCCCAACACCTTTAGTGCACCTCATATCACTTTTGCACACTTTAGAATTGATCTCTTGCTTGGTTACTATACAAATGTGAAAATCTATCCCGTATTATTAGTAATTTGGGTTGTCAGACAAAAAAAATCATATCTCTTCATTCCTAGGGATTTAGAGGGAATGTCATATATTATTGGAAACGTATCGGAATAAGATTTCCATATAAAATATGCTCCCATTTGTTCTAGGTATGTAGGGTAGAAATTCCTTCTGAGAGGTGTGTGGAGATACAAGGTAGATAATGAGAGAACTATGTTAACCTGGAAGGAGTAGAACAACATCAATACTCATCTATTGCAAATCTTGAATGGGTTGTCAAAGAAGATGGATAATGAATCATATTCAAGGAAAGAAGAAGAGAACATACATCATGTCATAAGAGAATATGATAAAATTAAAAGGAAATCTAGAAGTGCTAGCAGACATCATCAACATCAATCACCAAGGCACTTTTCTACGAGAACTCATGCATTTTAAGAGTCAGAAAGAATCCCAAGTCTATCCCCTATCATAAATCATAGAAGAAGGTCTATGGTAGATGAAATGTAGGGAGATTTTAGTAAGATTAATCCTCTTACATTTGATGGTAAGCATAATAAAGATGAATATGTAGAGGCTTAGTTGTTGAGAATGAGGAAATACTTCCAACTGCATAATTATTCCTCGCAACAAGAAGTTAGAATTGTTATTTACCAACTAAATGTAAAACAATCAATGTGGTGGGACAAAATCATGAAATTATAGCACATTGGTGAGAACAATGTCCCTTGGAGACTGTTTAGAAATTATTTTCAGACGAAATACTTGTCCAAGCATTATTATGACAGGAAGATGAATGATTTCTTTGAACTCAAGCTTGGGAGCATGACTATGGATGAGTATGAGAGGACATTCTTAGAGATGTTGAGGTATGTTAACTTCATCAAGGATGAGCAGGTCAATATTCAAAGATCGATAAAGGCCTCATCATTACGACAAGAAAGTGACAAACATCAGGTAATTTTTTTTTTTTGCATTAGGAAAATAATGTCAACAATGAAATACTCAACAACTCAACTCGACAATATCATAATGAATGAATTTCACAAGACACATAAACAAAAATAGCATAGCATATTAGCACATCATGAAGCTTGAATCAATTTTACGAACATTTAATCAGATAAGGAAAATAAATGACTACGCCAAATAACATCATCAACGATCATCAAGGCACAATAAAAATCTAATAAACCGACACATGTAACATAAACTTCCATGGCGAGCGAGAAATATAATATCCACAATAATGCGCTACAATACATTTATCATGGCGCAAGAACGAAAAAAAAAACCAAGCATTATATTGACCTTTCAACACACGCAAGAAGGGAAATCTAAACATTATACGGTACTTCACTCATTACCTTAAATTTTGTAGCACACCAAAGATTACTGAGTTAAAAACTGTTGTTCATAAAAAACTAAATAAACTAAATGATTGAACATCTAAAACTATCATCCCGTACATTCATTTTCCTGTGTGCACAAATTAACTGAATCTACGTGAACATGCGTTCACGTCATCCATTGCACAGGAATACCCAACCCCTTTTATTCCAAACACTTTTATTCCAAGGTGCAGAAATCTAATCACTAAATCCCTTAAATAATGATGTACTAGAAGTCACAAGGTAATACTCACAATTTAATATTAATAATCATTAAAAAAATAAATTGATCATCCTTACAACTATTTAAATAATTTCTCATAACATTTTCAGAATTTAATATTAAATTAATTCCTAATAACATTTTAAAAAATTAAAAGAGAAACAACATAATTTTTCTTCAAGTAAGGCTTGTGATTCGACTTGTAAACATATTCTCATCATTGCTATGGTACTTGAATAATAATAATATTCAATGAGCATTACTATAATATATTTATTATATATAATTCTATTAATATTAAACATACGCACAGTACCATAGGCACTGTATAAATAAAACTTAGACACATTAAAAGGATTATTTTAATATATAAAATAATATATTAGAAGTAAGAGTAGTAAACCTTCCTTAACATGAGAATTAATATCCATTATATTTTATTTTTTTATCACTCTTACATTTTAAGAATGGCATTCAAGCGACAAGTGGAATGGATTTCAAAGAAAGTATAGACAGATAAATTTTCCATGGCATTGAAATTAAGTGAAATTTCCTGGCGTTGCATTTAAAGTGAAATTTCCACTTGTTAACCTTAACATAAAGCTAATTGTCCATAGAGTAAATTTTCTTCTTCATTTAACAACTTGGAATTAACATCTTAATTTAGTTTTTAGCTTTTTCAACTAACGGTCCCGTCCATATTGTTTTTTTCTTCCTTTTTCATCTAACCGAATAAATTGGCTTTTAGTTTTTGTGCAAAGCTTCATATCTAGTTGTGGATCAGATTCTTGATTTTAGTTTTTAATGCAATGACTCACATGGTTACTTAGATTCTCACCAACAATTTATATTGATTACGACATTTTAAGTTGTAACTCCCATTTTCTCATTCAACTAAAATATAAAAATCACACTGATTAGCAATCAACAACTTGTTAATAAAAAAAATGAATCAACCATTCAATAACCTAATCTTGTTTTTGAAAAATTTAAACTGAAAAAAATAAAAAAGAAAACGTTGGGATTAGTGTCCCAATTTTGTTGAGGCACGCGCCTAAACACAACAGGAGGGTGGCTATGAGTCCGCTGAGGCAGGAGGTAAGTTCGTCGAGAATAATTGTCAACACAAAGGGACACAGTCAGTCTAGGCTCTGAGGAAGAAGGCTATCGATGCTCTGAGGAAGATTGTAAAATCACTGGGGAAACTAAACACATAGATTAAAACAAGTCGTCGCTTATCTAAAATCTTTAACTTGGTTACCTATATTATATAATTGTAGCATCCGAAGATCTAATGGAATTCAAAACCTATGTTCACACACACACTCTAAAAGGGATTAATACAAGGTATGGAGATCTTGGTTTGACTATGAACGGATTACCTGAAAGGCATTGTCGATTTTTTTACATCATAAACCCTATAGACATTTAGTGAAATTTGGTAGTGGATTTCTCTTACATTCACTGAGTCTCCGATGAACCTTGGTTCTCTTAAGTCTACCCAAGAAAATACTTGTCCTAGTCCAAACATATTTGGAACAATTTCCAAAACTGTTTGGGTAGTCATCTATGAGATTATGTAGGTCAGCATCCATATCATAGAAATGATTTCCCCTTTCCTCAGTCAGAGGATGACGCTGGCCGATTGTCCCAATTGTTTCGGGTATTGTCATTGGAATGACAACTTGGTCGACGTGTTCTTCCAGTCCTTGTAGATACATGAGACTATTTTTCAGATTCATGTGCAAATGAGACACTAGATACTATCATTTCGATTACAATAAGTTTATGTCCTCATCTCCTAATCTTAAATAAAGATCTTAAACTTCTGATCTTTGCAGTCATGGCTTTCAATATCTCTTGAGCTTCTTCTTTATTTACCATTTTAGAGACCAAACCAGTAGTTATTATATTCCTTCCTATAGCCTTTACTACTTTGACTATGATTCTCTGATTATTGTCTATAGCTCCATCTTCATTAACAAATAATTCTATTTTTGTCTAGGGGAAATCTAGGGTCCTTTCAAATTGGGTGGAACGAAAGGAAACCTTCCAGAAGTAAATTATGTCCTAGGCGCGAATGAGTCTGAGTGAAAAATGAAAACCCAAAAAAAAGAAGAGGTTCTGGGCGCCATAAGGGTCTTAGTGTAAACAAGCAAAAAGGAAAGAATGTGCAGAGGTTAAGGTGTCAATATTAGTCTCCGGCTAAACAAAAACGAAGAAGCATAAAAAAATCAGGTGGGGGGGCTCAAGAATGTCTTACTGACAGAGGAGGCTTCATTGCTGGTAGATACTGTATGGACCTAATTCATGGTCTGGCATATATTCTCGCAAACAACTATGATATATATTATAATATCTATTTACTGGAAATAGAGGTAGGAATATTATTTCAAAAATGAGTTTAAAGTTGAATTATAATTTAACTATCATATAATTTCAACTGAATTATATTATTAATTAATATTGCAATAGAAATTCTAATTCTAATTTATACTTGCAACATGACTAAATTGAAGTTGGAATAGATTTTAACCAAAGGTGAAGAATCTGAAGTCGTTTTCCCGTAGTTGTGCTCCATCCAGCTCCATCTTGGTAACCTCTTGGTAGTTTTCTTAGTGACTAGTTTCCAAAATGCACATTAAACTCTTTTTATTAAAATTTTATTAGGAAAATTCCCCCTTGTACATTTGTCCCTTGATCCCTTAGTTGCACTAGAAATTCATTTAATTAATTAAATTAATTATCAAATTTGCTTCACCCACCTAAAAGTGTTCCTAAAAACACTCTTTGATGCCCATTTACTCCCTCACATTCCCTTAATGACTGATGCCTTTCTTAAATCTTAGTTGAGTTCATTTTAGGAAATTTATCTATACTAGATTCCTTCTATGTTCCACATTCCTTTTGTATTTAAGTTTCCCCTTTTTGGTTTCAGTTATAAATTAGCAAGTTTTTCACATAGCCAACAATTAATTTTTTTTTGATAAATTCTGTCTCCTTTAAATTTTTATATTTGATTTTTCTTCATCCCCACCTTTATTAATAGATTAATTAGTTTTAGTCCTTATACCTTAATTAGACCTATGCTCTAATTTCAACTAAGCTTAGAAAAATTGTTTTTAAGGGAAATTTTATAATTATTAAACTTTACTCATGCAACATTTATTTTAAGGTTGACCAAGTCAAAATCAAATATTGTTTTCTAGGTACCTAGGTTCATTGACTCACCAATGTTAAAAACCGTGACGTTCCCTTCAAGATGCACTACATGCTCCAAGGGTGCCACTTGCCTGCATTCATGCTTCATTTATGCGACATGCCCTTCAAGACGCACTATGTGCTCCAAGGGTGCCACTTGCCTTTTGACTGATTTTGGTAGACGTCGAATCCTTGGAGTCAATACTCCGTTAGGTGACCTTGTGGGAGACTAAGGGCCTCTAAGGAATAAGGACCCTAACTTATTACATGGCCCTTATAATCATCGTGAGTGACTGTCTCATTCTGCCCTCACGACATCATGGATCTCTTCAACTATGTAATCGTTAGCCTACAGTTCGATCCACTGTGGGAATGCTAGTAGATTGTGGCAAAGCTACTACCACACCTCTCCCTCAATATCTCTAGTTTTCTTGCATGACCCCTTTACTCCAAATGTGAGTCTGATTAGCAATCTATCATCAGCTTGCATCCATCAACAAAACATGTCATCCATCATATGTCATATATGCAATAACAAAAATTACTCAAACCATAAAAAATCCACTCTCTGACTTGATCTGATGTCCAAGGAAGCCCATCCATGCCATCAACATCCTCAATCGGTCTAGAGTCCTGCACACTCAGGAGAAACCAGTCAATAGCACCTGTCGATACAAATATAATCAAATAACATATCATCATATCCACAACATCATCATAATCCATAAGAGAAACAATCAATCATTAATGAACCATATCACTTGCATGGAAGTGTCCTCAAAAAATAAGTCCAATCAGGTGTGCGTAAGAGAAGGATGTTACATACACCCCCTTTTTTTTTAAATTCATCTCAAAGTTTCACAGTATACAAGTGCAAAAATAAAGTATCTGACAATATCTAAGGGTCTAGCCATCAAACAAAAATGGAAACTGCTGATGCATATCATATGTGTCCTCCCAAGTAGTTGATTTTAGACTATAATTGCCCCACTAGACCTTAATCTGATCAACTGTTCGATGTCATAGATGTCGAATGCGATGGTCTAGAATGAGGATTGGATCTACTGTGAGTGCACCCTCATCTGATACCTAGAAAAAACTCATGTCAATCACATGTGTAGTATCACTAACATATTGTCTCCAAACGGATACATGAAAAAACATCGTCCATATGCCTCAAAGAATCAGGCAAGGCTAGTTGATAGGCCACAGGCCCCTTCCTTTCCAAAACCTTGAAAGGCCCCATGAGCCTAGGAGAGAGTTTAACACCCTTTTCAAAATTGATTGAACTCTAGTGTGGTTTCACCCGCAAGAAGTATTGATCACCAACTTCATAACAATGGTTGACATGATGTGCATTGACATAACTCTTTTGTCGATATTGCGCTTCCTTGATCTTTTGTTTGATTGTTTTCATTTGATCTTCCATTTCTTGGATTTCTTCTAGTCTTACCAGGACCCTATCCTCAAGTTGATCCCAACTCAAAGGCATCTGACATGGTCACCCGTAAAGAAATTCAAATGGCACCATCTTAATGGTGCTTTGATAACTATTGTTGTATGCAAATTCTACCAGTGGAAAGAACTCCTCAAAACACTTATGTTGGTCCATCACGTACATACACAACATGTCCTCTAAGATTTTGTTCGTTTGTTCATTTTGACCATTTGTCTCTGAGTGATAATAGGTACTAAAGTTAACTTGGGTTCCCAAGGCCTCTTGGAAACTAGTCCAAAATCGTCCTGTAAACACCGATCCTCGATCAGATATGATTTTCTTAGGAATGCCATGCAACCTCACAATATCCCTGATGAAAACGCTAACTATGTCAGGTTTCTGATACATCCTACGCACAGGGATAAAATGAGCACTCTTTGTCAGAGTGTCAACTACCACAAAAATTGAGTTGTGTCTCCTTACCATCAGTGGAAATCCAAAAATGAAGTCCATTGTAAAGACTGCCCATTTCGACTCTGGAATAACATGTGGTTGTATTAATCCTGCCAAATGTCTATGTTTATCCTTCAATTCTAGACATTCTAGACATCTTTCCACATAGTTGACTATGTCTGCCTTCATTCCTTTCCAAAAGAAAAAAGGTTGAATGTATTCCCTCGTCTTCGTGACTTCGGTATGATCCATGTACACTGCTCTATGATCTTATTTTAAGATCAAACCTCTCAACTCGTCATTGGGAGGTATATAAATCCGATTGTTATATCTCATTAATCTGTCATTATCCACAGTAAATCCCTAAAATTTTGGCACCAACATGGTGTTTTGTCTGATAAATTACTTAACTTCTTTGTACTAGTCATCGTCGCGCTGTAAAGTTATAATATTTTCACATAGATTCGTCTGAAGAAGCATCACAAAAAATATGTGTGGTCTCCAACTCAACGCATCAACCACTCTATTCATGGTTCCTTATGTAGGTAGTCTCGAAATCATACTCGCTAAGCAGTTTCAACCAATGCCCTTGTCGCACGTTCAATTCGCTTTGCATAAAAATGTGTTGTAAACCACAATGGTCCATTTTTAGTTTGAATTTTATTCCAATAAGGTAGTGTCTCCACACTCTCAAGGAATACACAATGGCTAACAACTTCAAGTCATGTGTTGCATAGTTCTCCTCATGCTTTCTTAAATTTCTTGAGATGTAAGCGATCACTCGACCGTCTTGCATAAAGACTCCGCCTAAGCCTTCCTTGGATGCGTGAGTGCATACCAAGAATTCGTCGTCCATGCCATGGAATTTTAATATCGACATTGTCATCAAAAACTCCTTGAGCTTCTGAAATGCTTTTGTGCATTTCTTTGTCCATACAAAATCCTTGTTCTTCTTCTGTAATTCTATAATCAGATTTTTTATCTTTGAAAAACCCTCGATGAACCATCGATAATATCCCGCTAAACCCATGAAAGTATGCATTTCTAGGACATTTGTCTCCACATACCATTCCATAATAGCCTTGACCTTCATTGGATCCACAATGATACCTTCTTCGAAGATGACATGCCCTAAATAATGAATCTTCAAATGATAAAACGAGAATTTTGAAAGTTTCCCAAACAATTTGTTCTCTCGTAAACACTGTAGTACCAAGTGCAAGTGTTCTTAATCTTCTTCCATCATCCAAGAATATATCTAAATATCGTCAATGAATATTTGAACAAACTTTTCCAAGTATTCACGGAACACCCCATTCATCAAGGTCATGAATACCCCTGGGGCAGTTTTGAGTCCAAATGGTAAAATAATAAAATCGTAATGTCCAAACCTCATCTTGAATGCAATATTATGAATGTCTTCCTCCTTGATCCGTAACTGGTGATAGCCTAATCTCAAGTCGATCTTTGAAAACACCGTCGCGCCTTTAATCTAATAAAATAGAACATCTATCCTTGGAAATGGATATTGGTTCTTGATCATTTCCTTGTTCAATTGATGGTAGTAAATGTAGAGTCTCCACGACCCATCCTTCTTTCGTATGAAAATAACAGGTGCACCCCACAGTGACACACTTGGATGTATAAGTCCTAGATCCAACAACTACTTCAGTTTCATTTTTAACTCAAGTAACTCATGGGTCAACATTTGATAAGGCGTACTTACTGTCGGTTCAGTTCCTAGTTTTCGATCGATGGTAAATTCTAATTCTCTCTCAAGCAAAAACCATAGTAACTCCTTTGGGAAGACGTTCACAACTTCTTATACTACTAGAAGGTTTCCTAGTCTTTCAGCCACGTCCTTTTCATTCAATGCAAGGATCGCATATAGATTGCATCCATTGTGCATGGTCTTCCGTATTTGTAGGGAAGAGATGAACCTTAGGGAAACTCCATGGTTCCTACATACAATCAGACATCTCTGACCATCATCATTGACAAAACTCAATTGTTTCGTCTTACAATTGAGTATCACCTCATGCGATTCTAGCCAGTCCATACCGATCATGATGTAATATGATCCTAATATAGTGACGTACAGGTTAAGGCTACAGCCTGAACCTTTCCTCCAAACTTTTGTTTGAGTCATGAAGCCATTTCTACATAGTTAAACTTGTCCTATTCGATTTCCTTTACCTTAATTATTTTTAGCACTGCACAAGAAATAAATTTCTCTATAGCACCTAGATCTATCAAAATACTAAGGGTCTGGTCAACGATGGTACTTGACATCTCGAGCACAGTAGACTAGTGCTTGGCCTGGTGGTTATTCACTGTTGCATGAATCTGATGGCCCTTGCCCAAATATACTATGGTAGTGTGTCTAGATGATCCAACTTCTCTGGCCCTCTCAACTGGGCAGTCACACTCATAATGTGGATCTCCACATGTCCAACACCCGGTCTTCGGTCCAGTACTCTTGGTCCTTGAAGTAGAAGTTGACATCCCACCTGCCTGAAACCTTGGTCTGTTCTGTTGGACAGGCCTGAACTATTATTGTTGCAGTTGAAGTTGTTGTTGGTGTTGTGATCCTCTATATTGAGATGACGCTCAATGAATCCCTTAGAAAGATACCTCTCCTTAAACCGCTCCTCGAACAATTCCCATGACACGTCTTTGACGACCATGTTAAGTCGTGGCAGGAGCATCTTCCACCATAGAATATCACTCCCCTTCAACTATAGGACCACCATGTAGACCTTCATGTTGGAGGTATAATCGCGAAGTGAAAAGCACATCGCCATAGCCTTCAACCATGCCTTGACATTTGCGCCATCCATAGCACCAAATAACTCTAGAAACATGACCTTCTCAAGTTCTAGGTGAACGCTATCAGTACTAGCTGGGGCATGCAGTGGACCCTCATGGGGTGTTGACGCCCTGGCCTCATCTCTATCCAAATGACTAATTAGGGCCTCTGAAATCCTATGAAAGGACCTCATCAACCCAACAACATTTCCCACAACTATATGTTCCTGTTTGACGACTTGTTCTTCTCCTTGGGGGTTAGACCCCTCGAGCATGGGTGATATTGGAGGCATTGCACCTCCTCCGCTAGCACCACACCGTCTACCTCCACGACATCCTCTAACCATGATTACCTGCACGAATACAATTAAAACTAATTAGAGTCAAATTATAATCAAGTATCTATTTAGTGGAAGGCGTAATGATCCCAAGTCACAAGTCGAACTGGATTTGAAACCATATGTAACATCGCTGCCATTACGACAACAAAGCGACAAACATTAGGTGATTTTTTTTTTTGCATTCAGAAAATAATGTCAATAATGAAATACTCATCAAATCAACTCAATGATATCATAATGAATGAATTCCACATGACACATAAAAAAACTAGCATAGCAGATTAGCACATCATGAAGCTTGAAACAATTTTATGAACATTTAATCAGATAAGGAAAATAAATGACTATGCTAAATAACATCATCAATGATCATCAAGGTGCAAGAATAATCTAATAAACCGACACATGTAACATAAACTTCCATGGTGAGTGAGAAATATAATATCCACAATCATGCGTTACAATACATTTATCATGGCACAAGAAGGAAAACAACAACCAAACATTATATTGACCTTTCAATGTGCACAAGCAGAGAAATCTAAACATTGTACAATACTTCACTCATTACCTTAAATTTCCTAGTGTGGTGGAGATAACTGAGTTAAAAACCATTATCCATAAATAACTAAATAAACTAAATAATTAAACATCTAAAACTATCGTCCCATACATTCATTTTCATGCGTGCAAGAATTAACTGAATCTAAGTGAACATGCGTTCATGTCATCCATTGCGCAAGAGTACCCAAGTCGTTTTATTCCAAGGCACAAAGAATCTAATCACTACATCCCTTAAATAATAACGTATGAGAAGTCGCAAGATAATAATCACAATTTAATATTAATAATCATTAAAACAAAAAATTGATCATCCTTACAACTATTGAAATAATTTCTCATAACATTTTCAAAATTTAATATTAAATTAGTTCCTAATAACATTTTCAAAAATTATAAGAGAAACAACATAATTTTTCTTCAAGTAAGGCTTGTGATTCGACTTGTAAACATATTCTCATCATTGCTAAGGTGCTTGAATAATAATAATATTCAATGGGTATTAACATAATATATTTATTATATATAATGCTATTAACATTAAACTTAGGCACAATACCATAGATTCCTTCACTGTATAAATAAAACTTAGACACATTATAAGGATTCTTTTACTGTATAAAATAATATATTAGAAGAAAGAGTAGTAAACCTCCCTTAACATGAGAATTAATGTCCATTATATTTTATTATTTTATCACTCTTACATTTTAAGAATGGCATTCAACTGGCAGGTGGAATGGATTTCAAAAAAAGTATAGACAGATAAATTTTCCATGGCATTGAAATTATGTGAAATTTCTTTGCGTTGCATTTAAAGTGAAATTTCCACTTGTTAACCTTAACGTAAAGTTAATTGTCCATAGACTAAATTTTCTTCTTCATTTAACAACTTGGAATTAACATCTTAATTTATTTTTTAGCTTTTTCAACTAACGGTCTCCTCCATATTGTTTTTTTTTGCCTTTTTCATCTAACCGAATAAATTGGCTTTGAGTTTTTGTGCAAAGATTCGTATCTAGTTGTGGATCAAATTCTTGGTTTTAGTTTTTAATGCAATGACTCACATGGTCGCTTAGATTCTCACCAACAATTTATATTGATTAAGACTTTTTAAGTTGTAACTCCCATTTTCTCATTCAACTAAAATATTAAAATCACACTGATTTGCAATCAACAATTTGTTAATAAAAAAAATGAATCAACCATTCAATAACCTAAGCCTGTTTTTGAAAAATTTAAACTGAAAAAAATCAGAAAGAAAACGTTGGGATTAGCGCCCCAATTTCGTTGAGGTACACGCCTAAACACAACAGGAGGGTGGCTATGAATCCGCTGAGGTAGGAGGTAGATTCGTTGGGGATAATTATCAACGCAAAGGGACACAACCATTCTAGGCTCTAAGGAAGAAGACTATCGATGCTCTGAGGAATATTGTCAAATCACTGGGGAAAGGAAACACATAGATTAAAACAATCATCGATTCTCTTAAAGCTTTATCTCAGTTACCTATATTATATAATTATAGCATCCAAAGATCCGACGGACTCCAAAACCTATCTTCACACACACACTAAAGGGGATTAATACAAGTTATGGAGGCCTTGGTTTGACTATGAACATATTACCTGAAAGGAATTGTCAATTCTTTTCCATCATTAACCCTGTAAACATTAAGTGAAATTTGGTAGTGCATTTCTCTTACATTCATTGAGTGTCCGACGAACCTTTGTTCTCTTCATTCTATTCAGAAAAATATTTGTGAGAGTCCAAACATCTTTGGAACAATTTCCAAAATTGTCTGGGTAGTCATACACGGTATTATCTAGGTCAGCATCCATATGATAGAAATGATTTCCCTTTCCTCAGTCGGAGGATGGCACTAGCAGATTGTCCTGATTGATTCTAATATTGCAGTTGGAATGACAACTTGGTCAACGTGTTCTTCTAGTCCTTGCAGATACATGAGACTATTAGTAGATTCGTGTGGAAATGAGACACTGGATATTGTCCTGCAATAAGTAGATTCGTGTTGCAATAAGTTTATGTCCTCATCTCCTAATCTTAAATAAAGATCTTAAATTTTTTATCTTTGCAGTCATGGCTTCAATATATCTTGAGCTTATCCTTTATTTACCATTTTAGAGATCATCCCAGTAGTTATTATATTCCCTTCTATAGCCTTTACTACTCTTACTATGATTATTTGATTATTGTCTATAGCTCCTTCTTCATTAATAAATACTTATATTTCTGTTTGGGGGAAATTTAGGGTCCTTTCAAATTGGGCGGAACGAAAGGAAACATTCCAGAAGTAAATTATGTCCTGGGCACTAACGAGTCTGAGTGTAAAACGAAAAACCAAAAAAATGCAGATGTTCTGGGTGCCATAAGGGTTTGAGCATAAACGAGAAAAGAGGAAAGAATGCACAGAGGTTAAGGTGCGAATATTAGTCTCCAGGTAAACAAAAACGAAGAAGCAGAAAAAAATCATATGGGGCCTCAAGAATGTCTTACTAGATATTCTCGCAAACAACTGTCATAGATATTATAATATCTATTTATTGGAATTAGAGTTAGGAATATAATTTCAAAAATGAGTTTAAAACTAAATTATAATTTAACTGTCATTACGCCGAAAGGCGTATACCTATTGACAATGGGCACAATTAATCACCTTTTAATCTAAAATTCTAATCTGATGGCTAATAATTGAAGATGCTGGCATATTCTTAGTCGTCCTCCCAAATCAATGAATATGATTTACTCTTCATAACTTCCTTGTATTTTTTAATGCATCCGTTAAGTTGTTTACTTTTTAACATTTACCTAATCATATTAAAAAATTACTATAGCACTGTTAAGTTGTTTACTTTTTAACATTTACCTAATCATATTAAAAAATTATTATAGCACTATATGATTGCCACGTTTAAATGATTAACATTTAAGATTACCAAGTTTAGATTTACTCAACTGTCGGAGGAGATGTCCAAGCGTTTCATATTGCATGGCCAACCCACCTAAAATTGATATTTCATTTTCTGGTTATCAACGTTTCATATTGGATCACCGCGAGCATTTCATTTTCCTAAAATTGATATTTCATTTCATTTTCCTAAAATTGATATTTCATTTTCTGGTTGTCGAACGTTTTATATTAGATCGCCACGAGCGTTTCATTTTCTAGCTGTCCTGCGTTACATATCAGATCGCTGCTTATACTGCTCAAGTGAAGAAAGGCGGGGAGTTAGCGGAAGAACATCTAGCTAGCCTCGGATCATAGTTATGGAGTTAAGTGAGGAGGATCGCTCACGATTCCTCATGATTTTGGTGAACAATTTGAGAGCCCCTCTCATGGGTGCTCACTGAAAAATCGAGCAAACGGACGCAGAGGGCACACCGAAAATCTACCCTCCGTCAATTCAAACGTGAGGGCACGCGAGAAAATTTAAAAAGAAACACCTTTGCTAAGCACCGAAAAAGGGTCCCTGGAAATCGATTCGGTTGCGCTGCGGAGAGCACAGGAGGAGATTTGAGAGTCTCCCAGCCAGGATGAGGAGGGCAAAGAGGTCTCTCGTAATTATGTGAGAACGTGGAGCCTGTAGCAGAGTGGAGAAGCCTATAACAGAGCGGAGGAGCCCATAGATTCCCGCGTGAAGAATAATTCGTGGACTGTGCATGAGTTCAAAGAAAATGCAGACGATAGCTTGGAGGAGAAGCCGTAGTTGTTGAGCATGAGGTAGATATGAAAAAATAAATTACGTGGGTTGTTGTTTTGCTCCCAAACCCTCATATGGGAGATCCATCGAATCATTATCTAAGAGTGTATGTATTGGATTCAATTGTTAAAGGGGTTTTTGGCGCGGAGAAGAGTTTTATGGTGCGGAGAAGAGTTTTAGGCTCTTTTATTTTGTAAATGAAATAGGTAAAAAAAGAATTAGGGTTTGTTTGTAAATGAAATAGGGAAAAAAAGAATTAGGGTTTGTTTTGTAAATAAAATAGGCAAAAAAAGAATTAGGGTTTGTTTGTAATTAAACTATGCCTTTCGGCGTTCATCAGCCACAGACAAAATTATGTGGCTGTGCTAGTATAATTTCAACGAAATTATATTCTTAATTAATATTGCAACTGAAATTATAATTATAATTTATATTTCCAACAGAACTAAATATAAGATGGAATAAATTTCAACTGAATTATAATTACCAACTATTGCTAGAGAAATTCAATACAATATTCATCAATATCGATATTCATATATACAAAAAATTTAACTAATTTACCAATGCAAAATTACACCTGCATACCATAACCGAAGGAGAAGAATCCAAAGTTGTTGTTCTGTGCTTGCACTCCATCTAGCTCATGCTTGCTACCCCCGGCCAGTGCTAGGGGTAATCTTATTTCCCTTGAGCCACCCGAGCTACAAAGGGGTCACACACAAACTAGAGAAATCTATCTCCCAGCTCACCTCACAAGATCGAGGCACCACTCTCTATTCAAGTTGGGTATCCCAACTCCCAGAAGAAAAATCATTCAAGAGTAAAATCCGACAGGATAACCTTACACATACCAGACGTGATCCATTCCCCTCCTCCACCATTTCTTTTATAGAGTTCTCATAGTGACTAGTTTCCAAAATGCACATTAAACTATTTTTATTAAAGTTTTATTAGGAAACCCGATCCCTTAGTTGCACTAGAAATTCATTTAATTAATTAAATTAATTATCCAATTTCCTTCACCCACCTAAAAGCGTTCCTAAAAACGCTCATCGATGTGCCTTTATTCCCTGACATTCCCTTAATGACTGGCGCCTTTCTTAAAACTTATTTGAGTTCATTTTATGAATGTTCTCTATACTAGATACCTTCTATGTTCCACATTCCTTTTGTATTTAAGTTTTCCCTTTTTGGTCTAAGTTCTAAATTAGTAAGTTTTGCACATAGCCAACAATTAATTTTTTTTGGATAAATTATTTCTCCTTTAAATTTTTATATTTGATTTTTCTTCATCCCCCCCTTTATTAATAGATTAATTAGGTTTAGTCATTATACCCCAATTAGACCTATGCTCTAATTTCAACTAGGCTTAGCCAAATCGTTTTTAAGGGAAATTTTATAATTATTAAACTTTACTCATGCAACATTTATTTTAAGGCTAACCAAGTCAAAATGAGATATTGTTTTCTAGGTACCTAGGTTTAGTGACTCACTAGTGTTAAAAACCATGATGTGTCCTTCATGACGCATTACGTTCTCCAAGGATGTCACTCGCTTGCATTCATGTATCATTTATGTGATGTGCCCTTCAAGAAACACTAGGTTCTCCAAGGCTTCTGCTCACCTTTTGACTGATTTTGGTAGACATTGAAACCTTGGAGTCAATACTCCATTAGGTGACCTTGTGGGAGACTAAGGGCCTCTAAGGAATACATATCTTGCCTTATTGTGTGCCCCTTAGAATCTTCGTAAGAGAATTTCTAAGTATGCCCTAACGACATCATGGATATCTCAAACTAGGTCATTGTTAACCTACAGTTTGAGCCACGACGCACGTACTAGTAGGTTGTGCTAGGGCTGCTGCCACAACTCTCCTCAATATCTCTAGTTTCTGTGCATGACCCCTTTACTCCAAATGTGAGTCTGATTAGAAAGCTATCGTCAGCTTGCATCCATTAATGAAACATGTTAGGGATCGAAAATCAACATCATAATATACCAGTCATAATTCACATATGTAATAAAAAAAATACTCAAATCATAAACAATCCACTCCCTGACTCGATCTGAAGTCCAATGAGGCTCATCGTTTCCATTGACATCCTTAATCGGTCCAGAGTCCTGCACACTCAAGAGAAACTAGTCAATAGAACCCGTTGATACAAATATAATCAAATAACATATCATCATATCCCCAACATCATCATAATCCATAAGAGAAACAATCAATCATTTAATGAATTGGATCACTTGCATGAAGGTGTCCTCAAAGAATAAGTACAATCAGGTGTGCGCAAGAGTAGGATGTTACAAGATCCCTAAGTGGGATACCTTCAATATTTAGTGATTATATATAGTATGATGATCCAAAGACATTGGATGAAGGGATAAGGAGAACCAAGCTCTTTTATGATCAACATAAATGAGGATCAACCTTTTAGAGAGCATCGGTTGAAAAGAAGAAAAGTGATAAGGAGAAGATAAATAAAGGGTACAAGATACTAATCTCCATAAATAGTTCTCAGGGATTACCATATGAACATGAGCCCAAAATGACATAATCATTGGTAAAAAGGACAAGGCAACACCCATAAAATGTTGAGTATGTGAGGGAAACCATATTTATAAAGATTTCCCTCACACAGAAGAAAGAATGAGGAATGTTCAGAATGTACAACAATATTATACAATTGAATACATAGGAAAAATCATGCCAAGTATTTACATAGCCTTGGTCAACAAGCAAGAAACATATCAATATCATGATTGAGGTAGAAGGTAATTGATCCTGATTATTTTTGGCACGAAATGCAACTAAGATATAATAAAGAAATGCATAGAGATATTGTAGATATTCAATAAGATAACATAAATGTATCATAGATTTCTATTAAATGTATCATAAATGTAATACACGATTTCTAATACACGATTTCTAATACATAAATGTATCATAAATGTAATACACGATTTCTATTAATGAAAGAAATGTACAGAGACTGTAAAAGTACAGAGTGAAAAACTCGCTAGAATGGTGGCAACTTATCTCTGAGAAGAGATGTGACAACTACACGCATTCATAAGAAGATGGTTACAATGAGCCTCTGAAGGTCTTTTTACAATAAATAGGAATGCCAAAAACACTAGACATCTGAAAACCTAACCCTAGGAGATGAAGCGCCAAAAGTCATGTGGGCCCCATTTGGGTAAGTGAGTACATCAACTTCTCGGGGTCGTAACTTTTGCACACGGTCTCCGTTTTAGGCATGTGATAGCTCATTGGAAAGGTATTGTCGAGGAGATTAAATTTGGGGGATCAAGTATGACTTTGGATACCATTGAGAACCTATATCTTGAAAAACCTTCATTTAGGCCCTCAAAATGGCCTCAGAAGTTAAAAACTGCTAAAAAATAGTAAATTGTCAAAATTGCCAGAAAATTGTTTTGAGCCAGTCAAAAAAGGTGGGTGGCCACTAATATACACCTAGATCAATCCTCCATATTTAGGAAGAAATGTTCTCCATTTCATTGAGTTCCCGGGGGAGAGGGAAAAACGTTTGTTGAATCTGCATCTTGGTGAGTTGCTTGCCTTGCTGGAGACGTCGCACTCCTCAGTTTGTGGAAGTTTGTCATGAACCTGTTGAGGCTGAGGTCATTGAACAATTCAAGCTACATGAGAGGACGATATGCATAAGGAATATTTTCACTTTGTTGCAACCTTGTCAACTTGCTTCTGTTTGATAGAAGGTGCTTGGGGCGAGGTTGTAGTGGTTGCAGTGTCCTTTTGTTCTCCTTTTGAATAGATTGTGAAGAAGCTAAACTTTGTAGTATGAGATACTACCTTGTGATGATTTTTAGGTGAAACAGTAGTTGGATCTACCTCTGGTATTCTGTAGAGATGACCCCCCAGAGAAATAATGACATTGCGAGGTCGAGACTCATAAATAACATGGCACTTCTGCATATATGGTTAGCCCAAAAGAACATCAGAGACATCTAGTGGGGAAACATCACATAGTACCTCATCCTTGAAGGGTTGGATGTCGTATGACAATCGACATTGTTGGTTGACATGGATATCTCGTCCTTGGTGAAGCCACCCGATGTTGTATGGTTGCGGGTGTGGTGTTGTCGACAATCTCAACAGTTTGATGACCTATGCTGAAATGAGGTACTTCTGGCTTCTGCTATCAACAATAAAATGTAGTGGGGTCCCCTTCACCCACATCTATGAATGAAAAAGGCACCCCCCCTCTTCAGGATCTGTTGGTTCTTCTGGTTGAATTGTTGCGGTCACGACAATAGCAGTGGAGTCTGCGTCAATGATCTATCTTTTACCATTATTTTCATAATCAAATTCTGAATCAGGGTTCGACTCTTTGTCTTTGATCTCGACCACCAATGACTGTTTTGAGTGACATTCATCAGTGTTGTGCCAAGGGATTTTGTGGAACTCGCACCAGTTTTCGGTGTCCTTCTTTGTCTTCCCATGACCCTTCTTTTCCCGTGTCTTGGACTGGTTTTCGGGAGACTATTTGTTAGGATCATCTCTGTCATACTTCGGTTCTTGTGGATTTGCAAACATTAACTCCCATTTTTTTTGGTGCTTCAATTTCTGCTTGATTTTAACAGCATATCAATAAGCAACACCGAGTGATAAGATGTCTAGAAAATTCATTTCAGTCTGGATGTATCTGTGTAGATCCCCACGGTATTTCATAACCAAATGTGGCTCGGAGTATTTGATACCCAACTTGGTGCACAAGGTATGGAAGGTATTGGTGAACTCCAAAACTACTTGGCCCATGTCTTGTCGCAGTGTGGTCCATCTCATGTACTGGTCCTCATAGTTACCAACAGGGTAATATTGTTCCTTTACCACATCCACACAAAAATCCGAAGTGGGATCGGCCCCGTATATTCCAGACTCCGCAATGGAACTTTGCTCCCAGTAAGTTTCCCACCAATGTTTGACATGAGGGAGAGATTTAAGGAGTGCAAAGGTGATCTTTTCTTTGTCAGAAAAATTGTGAACAGAGAAACAACCTTCTAGTAGAGTTAACTATTTTTCTAGGGCTTCTGCATCTATCTGTCCTTCAAATACAGGAATATCAAAATTAACTTGTATCTTGAAAGGAGAGGTGCCTCCAAAGTGGTCGCTTGATGAAGATGCACCCATTTTTATCTAAAGGCATTGAAGGATGTGGGAAAAATTCTCCATCATTTCGTCCCTCTATCGCATGAGAGCTTGCTCAAGCAACAGATTGATAGGATCATTTGCTCCGTCATTTTTCTTTTCTTTCGCCATTGAGGGTTTCTTAGGTGTGTGAGAGCGATTTTCTTCAAGAGAGACAAGATCGAGACCCAACTTTCTATACTCAGACCTCTTCGGGGACATGCACTAAAAAAACGATCAAGAAAAGCCTGCTCTAATACCACTGATCTGGATTATTTTTGGCACGAAATGCAACGAAGATATAATAAATAAATGCACAGAGATATTGCAGATATTCAATAAGATAACATAAATGTATTATATATGCAACCATAAACACATATATACAGTAATACATGATTTCTATTAATGAAAGAAATGTACAAAGATTGTAAAAGTACATAGTGAAGGACTCACTAGAATGGTGGCAGCGTATCTTTGAGAAGAGATGTGACCGCTACTCACATTCGCAAGAATATGGTTATAATGAGCCTTTGAAGGATTTTTTACAATAAACAGGAATGCAAAAAAACCTAGAAATCTGAAAACCTAACCCTAGGAGATGAAACGCCAAAATTCATGTGGGCCCCGTTTGGGTAAGTGAGTACATCAACTTCCCAGGGTCATAACTTTTGCATATGATCTATGTTTTAGGCGTGTGATAGCTCGTTGGAAATCTGTATCATTGAGGAGATTCATTTTAGGGGCTCAATCATGCCTTCTACTATCATTGAGAACCTCGATCTCGAAAAACCTTCATTTAGGCCCTCAAAATGGCCCTGGAAGTTAAAACCTACTAAAAATAGTAAATTGCCAAAATTGCCTTTTGAGCCAGTCAGAAAAGGTGGGTGGCCACCGATATCCACCTGGATCAGTCAAACCCAGGATATGTTTTTGTCTATGAGTGCTCACCAATTCATTGATCAAGTGGTCAAGTCGTCCGCCTCCAATGTTTGTGTCACTCACACTAGGTAGTTGCGTTGAAACCAAGCTACGTCTATCACATCTAGAAGTCACGTTGAAACAAGAATGTGCTCATCCATCAGAAACAAATGAAGGTCAAGATGAAAAGAACAAAGGGAGAGGCATCCTGATGTGGGGGGGTAAGGTTGACCATGGTGGCTAGGGCCATGTTCTTCTAGGGGCCGCTCATGGAACTTGAGTGGCGCCCAAGAGTTTGAGTAGAAGAGAAACCCTAACAATCACAAGATAGAATTAGGAGACCAAAAATTATGTTTAATATTTTTTTTCATGTCTTGGAATGTTGAGAGGGAGGAACGTGGCCCTCATACAGGCCGTGTTTTGACCCTTATATTATTCTTACGAGCATTTTGATTTATTGTTACAATTTTTTTTATTTCTTTTATTAAATTGTTTTTCCCCTTAAAAAATGAAGTTATTTTATTAATATAAATTTATTTATTTATTTATCATTTTTTAAATTTTCAATAATTTAAAATATATATATATTACTAAATATATACATGTAAAACTCTATATAATAATAATAAAAATAATAATAATGGAATGGGTATTTAAAAGATAAAAAATAAAAATATATAAAAATAAAAAATACATAGGGGGCCTTAGTATTCAATTAGGTTTAATATTTCCCCCTTGCAGCCACCACTTGTCTCGATCACCTCATCCAAATGTCAAATTGCCAGAAAACTGTTTTAAGCCAATTGGAAAAGGTGGGTGGCCACCAATATCCACATGGATCATTAATATTGATAATAATCGCATAGCCATTTTAATTGATTGTGGATCTAGCCAAAGTTAGATTGATCGTAATATTGTTGAGAGATTTAATTTGAAAAGAATAAAACATGGGAAATCTTGGTTGGTTAAGCTAGCCATAGGAGCTAAATGAATAATCAATGAGTTGGTTAATATTTTTCCAATGGACATGAACAAAATCAACACAAAATGCATATTTGGATATTATACCTTTAGGTTCATATGATTTCCTAATTGGTATGGATTGGTTGATATTATACCTTTAGGTTCATATGATTTCCTAATTGGTATGGATTGGTTGGATAAGCATTATGCTATCCTAGATTGTTACAAAAATGCATTCATTTGTTTGGATGGGTAAGGGAAATTGATGAGTGTTCAGGGTACTCTAATGGTAGTCTCTATTAGAGAAATTTCATCCTTGAAGTTGAAAAGAAGCTTCAAGAAAGGATGTTGAATTTATGTAGCCCATATGGAAGAGGCATATAAGGATAAAGTTAAAAGTATTGAATATCATCTAGTATTGAAATATTACGAGGATGCATTTCAAGATATATTGGGGTTTCCACAAAAGAGAGATATTGATTTCTTCATTAATTTGGTGCTTGGAGCTTCCCTAGTGTCCAAGATTTTCTATAGGATGAGTACACTAGAGTTGAAATAATTGCAAATGTAGCTTAAATAACTTTTAAAGAAGGGGTATATACACCCAATTGTGTCACCTTGGGGTGCCCCACTCCTCTTGGTGAATAATAAGGATGGAACCTTGAGTATCTAAATTTATTTTAGGTAGCTAAATAAGGTGACCATAAAGAACAAGTATCATTTTCCAAGGATATATGATATTTTTTATCAACTTAAAGAAGAAAATATATTCTTCAAGATTGATCTTAGGTCAGGCTATCATCGGGTGAAAATTAACAAAGAAGATATTAACAAGACAACATTTAGAACAAGGTATGGCCATTATTAGTTTGTAGTGGCACCATTTGGGTTGTAAAATGCACCAACTGTCTTCATGTTTTGATGAATGTTATTTCCAAAAATTACTTGGATAAGTTTGTAAATGTGTTATTGTATGACATACTTATCTACTCTAAGTCTAAAGAAGAGAACACATGACACTTGAGGATGGTGCTATAGGTATTGAGGGAGCATCATATGTATCCCAAGATGTGAAAGTGATTATTTTATCAGAGGAAGATGCATTGTTTGGGCCATGTGATTTTAGAGGAAGGGATAATAGTGGACCATGAGAATATAGAATCCATCAAAGGATGGCCAACACCAAATAATTTCTTAGAGGTGATATCATTCATGGGACTTGCAGGTTATTATAGAATATTTATTGAAGGATTATCAATAATTGTTAATCCAATAACTTCTTTTAAAAATAAGGGCGTGAAGCTCGAATGTACTTATGAATGTGAAAAAAGTTTTCAATGCCTGAAGAATTTATCGACAAGTGCACCAATATTGAAGATTGTTGATCATAATAAGAATTGTATTTTGTGCACTAATTCATGAAAGGAAGGGCTTGGTGGAGTCCTTACCCAAAATGGACATGTGATATGTTATGAGTCAAGGATGTTAAAAGATCATAAGAGACAGTATGCCACACATGATTTATAATTGGAATCTATATCTCATTCCTTAAATATGTGGAGTCATTAGCTTATGGAAAATATATTTGAGTGAGGGTAGACCATAGTGATTTGAAATATTTGTTTCGATGTCCAACTTTGAATTTTAGAAAAATTATATGGCTAGAATTCGTCAGTGAGTATGACTTTAATATACATCATATAAAAGGAAAAAAGAATAAGGTGGTTTATGCACTTAGTAGGAGAGTGCATGGCATGCATGCAAAAACCATTATCATGTACATATCTGGTTTAAATGACAAAATTTTTGAAGCTGCAAAATCATATCAGGATTATTTGCAAACAAAAGAAACATTACAACAAGGTCATTTCCAACAGAAAATTAAAGACTACGAGTTGAGAGAGGATGAAATCCTGAGGTACAGGGGAAAGGTATTTATGTCTGATTCTCAAGAGATGAAAAATACAGTTTTGAGATAAATGCATAATGTGCCTTATGTTGGGAACCTAGGATACTAGAAAACAATTGCAACTATAAGGAGTCAATACTTTTGGCTAGGTATGAAGAAAGAGGTGTATGATTATATAGCCATATGTCTAGAATGTCAGAAGTTAAAGGCTAAGCATAGTAATCTAGATAGGTTGCTACAACCATTGCCTATTTCTGAGTGGAGATGGGAAGTTGTAACAATTGACTTTATTTCTAAGCTACCCAGAATAGTGAAGCAACATGACTCCATAATGGTTATGGTGGATAATCTAAATAAATATGCTCAATTTATTCCAATGAAGCTAACTCACAAAGCAACTAACATTGTGGATATTTACATGAAATAAATTGTAAGGCTACATGGTGTGGCTAAGGAAATTGTTTCTGATAGAGACCCCAAATTCTCATCAAATTTATCGAAAGGATTATTTAAAGGATTCAAAACAAATTTAAATTTTAGTAAAATATATCACCTTGAATCAAATGGGAAAATAGACAGGGTCACTCAGGTGATTAATGATATGTTGATAATGTATGTGATGGGTAAACCATCAAAATGGGAAGATGATCTACATTTAGTTGAATTTTCTTATAATAAACGGTATCAAACATCTTAAAATATGATCCCATTTGAATCATTATATGATATAAAGTACAACATGCCAGTGAGATGGGACAATACAGCCGGAAAAGAAGTGGTTGGGTTGGAATTTCTCATGGAAATAGAAAAATAGATGGTGAAAATAAAACAAAATTTAAAGGATGCACAAGACATGCAAAAAAAGTTATGTAGAAAAAGGAAGAACCCACAAAGAATTAAAAGTGGGTAAGAATGTCTTCATGAAATTAAAGGATAAGAATACTTCATTGAAATTGTAAGTTTCCCAAAATTCATAGCAAGATATTGTGAACTATTTGAAATCCTAGAGAGGATTGGTCATGTTGCATGCATGCTTGTGCTAGCTGCATCCATATGCATTCATAATGTATTCCATGTGTGTTATCTTAAAAAATATGTGTATGATGCTTGCACTAACTGCATCCATATGCATTCATAATGTATTCCATGTGTGTTTTCTTAAAATTATGTGTCTGATGTTAATCATGTAATTGATTGGAATGTGATCAAGGGGGAGCACAAGGGTGATACCTGACTCCAATGATTGTTCATATTGGACATGAAGGTCAAAATTCTCTAAAATTGAGCCATCAAGCTTGTAAAAGTACAATAGGCCTGCTACGGTCTTGAGGATGCAACATGAGAGAAAGCACATGACAAGAGTGAGGAGCACCCACATCCTTTTGGAGATTTTTGAAGAATTTTGATTATACATGTGTATATAAATGCATCGAGAACAATGAATAAATAAGGGGGAGGGGAATGTAATACTCCTAGATTGTAAATGTAGATATTCTTTATAGGATGGGAAGATAAGATGTGTGGGGCTTGCATGCCCATGTGCATATAGGTATTTTGGGGCCTTCATACCTATGTTTATATTTTTTGAGGCCAGAGTGCTTATGTGATTTAGGCAAGGGAGCATATATATTCAAATAACAATGAGCTTGACAAATGTAAATTGTAATCACTTGGATATATATTAATAAAATACATCACCATTGTAGACCAAGTCAAATGAAAGAGTATGGGAGGTTAGGAAACCATGAGAGGGAAAGGGGACTAGGATATAAGGAAATGGCGAAAAGTCAAGGGCACTTAAGCCAAAGGAATATAATAATATATTCCTAAAGTCATAAATGTTATGATATGGTTTTATCCTAAGTTCCTAAGTGGAGGAACGAATTACAAAGTAGAGGAAAAGGTCTTTCTTTGAGTTTCATGTATAAAAAATAGCACATGCATATTTAAAGGGGGTCTTTAGTGTAATTCTCATTCATTCCATTCTTCAATTCAATCATTCTGACTTTTTCCTGGAGAGTGAGAGATGAGGAGTTGTTGTAATGCTCTGGCATTGTAACTTAGTAAATCCTTTGGTGGTTTGTGTTTGAAGAATGAGGTTGTCAATCCCATGGAACAATTCTCCTTAAGTGAGATAATGGAATAGATTTCCCTATGTGTTGGCCTAATGGGTGCCATAAATATTTAGAGTAGTCTAGTGTTCAAAGTGTCATAGAGATATGAGACTTCCTAATTGGCCTATTGTTGAATCCCTAGAAGGGAAGGGGTATAGCCAAAGGACTGTGAAATAGTGAAAGGGTGCACTTTCTGGGGTGAGACTGGTTGTGGGGTATGAAAGGATGTGAGGTGGAACTGTTGCTAGAGTTGGTTCCATTGGTCTTGTCCCAATATTATGTGATGTTGGACCTTAGATTAGATTATGTACCCTTTTCCCTCGTGGAGTCATATCCCCACCTCTGGGGTGACCTGTTGTTGAGAGTGAATGAACACCATAATCTATGGATGGGAGAAACGTTTGAGGTTTGCAACCATTTGGTGATTTTCATTAAAATAAAGGTGTTTATGATGTTTACTATGTGGTTAATTATGTTAATTATGTGGTGGTATAACTATTTTAATTATGCATGGAATATATGTTGTTAATAGGTTGAAATAAAGAAAATTTGAAATTTGTTTCTTAATAGAAGTGAGCATTTAGTGACATATGCTCATACTTGAGGTATGTGGTATATTACCATGTGTATTTCCAAGCAACTTGAAAAGTCAATAAACTTATTTTTTCATCCTAAATATATTTAAAATCAAAACTTTAATATCAAGTTGTTTTTTTTAAAAAATACTTGAAAACAAAATATTTTCATGAGAGTTTGTTTTTATTTTAGCATAGCAATGTTGATTTTCATCTTTGCGCTTCTCAAAATTGAGAGGTAATTTTGATTTTCTAAATTAGAATTGACCACTTCCTTGTAGTAACTTAATTTCCTTTTATCCACTAATTCTTTATCACACCACATATTCTCCTTAAATTTAGAAGTGATAATATTTGTAATATTATCCATATTTTACATGATGACTTCTGCTTAAAATGAGTCTTTGAAATGAATTCTCACTTAACTTTTTCTAATTATAACTTTGTGTCTAAATTACTAATAAATACGATTAAAAAGAATAAGAATATGATTAAATACATAATATATACTTCACCTTGTTTTCACAAATAAAAATTGAAGATACTTTTCATAGACAATATTACTAAATTATAATAAATAATTACAAAACATAATGATGCTATGGTGTTAGTAGACAAGTTGTTCTCTGATCTCTTTCACTCTCTTGCACACACAAAGATAGATGAAATCTTCATTAAAAGAAATGTTATTCCACACACAAAGCATTAAACATAAAGCATTAAACATAGATGAAATCTTCATTAAAAGATATGTGAGATTGCATACAAGGTATCATTCAAATAGATATGCAATACACATATAAAATATGGAAAAGTTATTTTGAGCATTGGACATATATTGGAACTTTGGCATTACATATTCCATATATTTCAATTGGTAAATTCAACTAGTAAATGAAATGCTCACATATGTAAATAAAATGCCCACATATATATTGTAAAATGTACACTTTGAATAAGTCATCTAAGAAGATTAATTGTCTCTATTAATGGAATTTGTTTATAATATAATATTTATCAATGGAATTTGTTTATAATGACAATTTCAATATAACATTATTTAATGGAATTTGTTTATAATATAATATTTATTAATAAAATTGATTTATAATAATAATTTCATTATAATTTTATTAAGTACAATTAGATTTAAATGGTTATATAAAATGATACGTAATTACAATTTAATTTAAATAGTTATATGAAATGATATGTAATTAAATAATTTGAAATAATATTTTTTCATGAAAAAATAAATAAATTTAAAAATAACACAATATCTCGTTGCAGCAGTTAAGTACTGAGAGTCTTCTCCTTGATATGGTACTAGCTTTTTGTCTTTCTTAAAATTGTCATTGATGAAATATTAAATGTCCTTGAACTGCTCAACGAGACATTAGCCAAATAACTTATAAGTTCGCCGATTCATTAGCGTATCTTTTTGAGCATATGAAGACGGCATTTTTTTAATTCTTTTTAAACTGTATTGTTTCTCTCAATAGATTTTTTGAAAGAGGAATATTTTGACGAGTAGCTCTGGAAAATGTATAAAGTTTTAATTTTTTTTTTTAATTAAAGTGGAAAATGTGTAAAGTTTTTTTCCACTTAATTAAAATGGAAAATTATAAAGTTTTAATTTTTTTTATTAAAGTTATTATTATAAGGTTTTCTTTATTTCAAGTATGATTTAGGGGATGTTTGTGATGAGTGTAATTTTTATGTTTTATGTTTTATCATTGTATTTGAAAGAGGAAAATTTTAACAAGTTTTAATTTTTTTTTATTAAAGTGAAAAATTTATAAATTTATAATTTTTTTTATTAAAATTATTATTACATGGTTTTTTTAATTTAAAGTATGATTTGGGGATGTTTGTGATGTGTAATTTTTATGTTTTATTTAATTTTCATTGTATATAGTATGTATTTAATAATAAATAATTAAATGTTAAGAGATTTTTTTTATATTCGTGAATGATATTATAGGAGATTTTAAATGAAGTATTTATTGATACATTTCTAATAAATTTGTTGATATAAATGATTAGTTTTTAGATGGATTTAAATTAAGTATTTATTGGTTTTAGACTAGTCAAATGTTTATCAATATTAATAACAATCAATTGAACTTATCCTTAAACTTTTATATATATTTGTGAAATGAAATGTTTATCAATATTAATAACAACCAATTAAACTAACCCTTAAAATTTTATATATATTTGTGAAAGAAGTTTAAAGAGTCAATTCAATTAATTGAATCATCTTTTTAAAGTATGTTTTCTACTATAGTTTTATATAATTTCATTAATGAAAATTAATAATCATTACATAAATTATTATATCATATATTACATATAATTAATGAATTTATTGTATTATATGTTGGTTAGGTAAAGTTGGGTGCAGAACAGTGCATAAAGCATGAAGGGAGCTTGGATAGAAAATATGAGAAAATGATGCCAAAGTTGTCCCATGCTGCAGCAAATAGTGAATACCCTTCCTATGAACAGGAAGTTCATTAATTATATGTTGGTTAGGTAAAGTTGGGTGCAGAACAGTGCATAAAGCATGAAGGGAGCTTGGATAGAAAATATGAGAAAGTGATGCCAAAGTTGTCCCATGCTGCAGCAAATAGTGAATACCCTTCCTATGAACAGGAAGAAAGGTCCATTGTCATGAACAAGGTGGTATAATGGTTGGAAAAGCTAGTTATGCTATATTGGGTTGTTTACATTTTGTGCTGTGTTGTAATATTTTGTTATTGTGAATTTGTTGGTGGAGAGATTTAGAAGGTTGTGGGCACCCGTTATTATTATTATTATTATTATTTTGATTGGGGAAATCAACAATTAGTTGGGCAAGCAACACACAAGGTTAGTCAAGGGTTTGGAACCAGTAACTGTTATACACCAACAGAATGCCTTAACAGTACACTCCATCACTAACTGTTCTACACCCCAGAGCCGTAAACATCCATTATTGAAACTTGGAAACATTTTCAATATGTCTATGGACAGGCAATATTCTAGAGTTGATAGTGGTTGATAGTGTTTACATGTAGCAGTCGAAGCCATGTAGAGGCGTTTTTTATTTTGCATTCTTACATATTGTAAAATAACGATACTGGCAGCATATTTAATCAAATGTAATAACAATGTCCAGGAAACATCTCAATCTGCAATATCAAAGAAATATTTCAGAGGCCTTAAGACTAAAGTAAGAATACCCACGAGTTTAGAGTAAAATCATTAATGTATGCATTAACCTATGAGAGCTTATGAATCATACAATCCAGCACACAGGACACTTAAATATGTGCAGCAAAACAAAACAGGCATTTTGTAAAATTTACAGATATGTTTGCTTGAACACTCCTCTGGTCAATTGCAGGAGCATCAGCATGACTGCTCATTGGTATCATTGGATCTTCTATAAATCCACCACAACAAATTTGATAATGAATTTCCATCATCGTGATCATTTAAATTCATCACATTCTTCAGAGCATTTTCCCTGTCAAACATACCTTCCAACGCATACACGAAACCCTTCCATCCTTCCCCAACCCCTTCTCTCTTCAATGCTGGGGTTGCCCATTCCACAAGCTCTTTAACAAACTCCAGATTGGAGAACAAAAGCTCTGTGATAGGGACAATTGGAAGCAGTTGAATTCCCAACCTGCATTCTCTCCAATCAGCTGGTGCAAACCACAGCCCACTGTCCCGTTTATTTGCCCACAAAACCCCCATTGCTCTATTCTCCCTTGTAAATTCTGGTTCATATACAGTACTTTTCGCAGGGATATGCCACCATGCCTTTGCAGACCTGATTTCCAAAGCAGCCAAAGTTGATGCAGTGGCTATGAGACGCACATCTCCATATACTTCTCCTACAAGTGCTGCAGAATGATATGCATTTACAGCCTCGCTGCTGCTCTCCTGGCTCCTACCATCTGCAAATTCAGTGATTCCACTGGCCCAAGAATGCAGCTTCCATAGATCGAAATTTCTCAACCGTGTATACAATGATTGCTGACCAGAACTCAGGGTCATGAAATCATTCACAATTGAGTATACATGTGGCTTAAATCTGCGACCCCAGCTGCAATTGAGCTTGGCCAGGACAGCAATGGCATAACAGAAATAACCCAAATGGCAGTGATGATCATTGTAAACCCCAAACCCAAAATCTGCTCCAGAGTCCCTAGCACCCTCTCTGCTGACCAGTCCTCCCCACTTGTTATCATACATGAATGCATTTCCTTGGAAGCTCCCATCCAGCCATGGAGTCAGGGATTTCTCCAGAAATTCTTTCACACGAGGTATGACATTTTGGCAGTGGACCTCCTCCGCAATCAATGCAAACCTCGCTGCTTTTGCAACAGCCTTCCCATAAAAATAAGTAGATGGGGTTTTAATAGGCTGTAGATTGCTTACATCCTGTTCCAGGGCTCTGATAATAGGATTTCTAGCTTCCTCAAGCAATCCTCTCATTGAATACCAACTTACAGTAATTGGGGTTTCTTCCAAAATCCATGAATCACCCACAATGCCAAGCAGCTCTCCATCCATGCTACGATAACTGAGGTCGGGTAGTATTATATTGGGTGCAGGAAAAGCTAGGATTTGCCTATGTACAGAGTGCGTAAGCATCAGTAACTTACCTTGTCCTTTCTTCTTCCATTCGTATCTAACATTGAAGGGCATCCTGAGATCCACCAATCCGGAGACCGGATAAGCTGTGCTGAACCGATCCAAAATCCGCTCCTTTGCATCTGCAACTTCTCCATCTTTGTCTGAGAGTATGCTGATTCTCAAGACGCCTTGATAGGATGCAGAGATGCTCAAATCCTTGTTGAGATAAAGAGAATTGGAGCTGTAAATGAGCCATGTCTGTCCATTGTTGAAGACAATTTTATGCTTGGTGTCATGATCGTGGGACGAAACATTGAGCACCGCGTGTATTGTGGTGAATCGGAGGTCACCGCCCTTGACAATGCAGGTGATGTAAGGGCTTCCTCGTACGAGGGGGACTGTGAGGGGGCCCGGGAGGTCTAAGGTGACACTGAGGTCGTCGAAATGGGAGACGACATGGGAACCAATGAGGGAGCAGGAAATTGTTATGTTGGGGATGAAGGATTGTATGATGAAGGCGGATTGAACGATTCTAGAGGGATAAGAAATGGTAATAGAACCGCTGTTGGGGTTAGATTGAATGAGGTAAGGATGAATGAATTCCGGCTGGGAACCCTCTCTCAGCACGAAGTTCTGCCAGGGAGAATTGGTCGGAAGGGGAATCGCATGATTGCGGAGATTCTCTGCGAAGAAGGGAGGTGGGTCGGATGCGGCCGTGTTATTCACGGAGGGAAACGGTTGCTCATGTTTGGGCTCCGCCTCTGAACCCCGACGTTGGAATCTCTGCATTTTTAATCTTTCTGTGGCTTTTTCCAGACATTTTTTCAACATGTTCGTAGATGGATCAATCTCATGAAGAGACAGAGGCTTGAATTGTTTGTCAATGCAAATTACAGGACTGGGATAAGGATCGTGGAAGGGATTTTTATGTTTCGTGAGGATTTGGAACGACCAATGCATGTCAATATAGATAAGTTAATTGTATCTGCGTGCTCTCGACGCGGTTGAAGAATCTGAATACTTCGAAGGGGGCATGAGCATCTTCAAATTACACAAAGTCATAAGGAAGAGAGAGAAACACACATTTCGGAGCAACAAAGAACCCTCCTAAGGATAAGGCCAAGGAGTGAATTTCTCTCCAAGGGATTCTCCATTGGTCCATGTAAAGGCCTTGTTCCATTGAGGTAATTCTTTCAAGTTTGTTGTTCTAGTTCTTTCTTTGTTTTTGCAATGGTTCTTTCTGTGTTGAATGGAAAGGGTTTTAGAGTGAGCAAGTTGATTTGGAGTTAGGGTTTTTAGTCTTTGTTTTTAAAATTGTCTGTTATCTAGCACAATCTCTAGATTAGTAGATTTTGCTAACCTTTGTTACAAAATTTACACAACATAATGGTGATTTCACTGGGGATTTAATCCCTTCTCGTGATCCCTGGTTATGGGTAAATCTCTTTCCCCCTCTTTTCATTTGTTTTTCTGAGTTTTTTTGGGCTTTTTAGGTCGTTGTTTCTTTCTAGTTCATGATTTTAGGAAACATGTGTCGAAAACCCTTCACGACTATCTCAGAGCCAAGCTTGCAGTTGTTGGGAACCTCTCAGGATCCAATGTAGGTTTTGGGGCAAGTAAGTGCATTGACCAACACACAATATGGAACCATTATCTACATTGGTTGGTGCAAGAAACATGGGAAAATTTTACAAGAGAAACACACTAAATCAAGTGAGTTTATGCATTGGCTCTGAAAACTCATTTTTTCTTTTCATGGTTTGTTTTCAATTGTCTGAGTGTTTTTTAAGGCTTGTAGGTTACTTTTAAATACTCTTGTTGTAGGTTAAGTGTTATGTTAGATATCTATAGGATTGAGAAGCAAACCCCATAGGGTTTTTAGTACCTTTCTCCGAACCAATTTCTTTCATATTTTGCTTTATGTTTTCTGTTATAAGTATGCTATAAAGCATACTTATTGATTATTTTTTAGTTATTTATGAATTTATTTTTCACATAAACCTTGGAAAAAAAGGGAATACACCAGTGACCTAGTCCTAAGTGAATGTGACCATTGCCTGTTACTTTCCAACATTCATTTTTGTTTTTTGTTACAGCCGTAGATAGTTCAGAATTCAATTAACTTCTTAGTGAAAGAAAAGAACCTCATATGTACCCTGTTCTTTTGCTTTCCAATAGAGGTTTTTTTTTTTTTGAAAATTAATTGCTTGTGAGATGAAAGGGTAAACTTAGTGAAAGAAAAGAACCTCATATGTACCCTGTTCTTTTGCTTTCCAATAGAGGTTTTTTTTTTTTGAAAATTAATTGCTTGTGAGATGAAAGGGTAAATTAGATTTTTCTTATTTTGAAATATGAAATTCTTGCAAGTACATTTCAATTTAAAAGGTAACTCATATAAAGGAAAAAATCATTTCTTTTAGTACTTGTTTATTGTTGCTTGCATGTTAATTTAGATTTTCATTGACTTGCAATTTAATTTAATCTCTTGCAAACATTTTACATTTTTTAGTTAATCACACTACATATGCACACACATCACTCCTTAGAGTTTATGCTTGCTTCATGCTATTACAAATGAAGATGGCCTAAGGATAAGCCAATTCTCCCTTGGATCTTCCCTTGATCCAAGATAGACATAGGGGCTAGATTCCTATGGTTCTCCCTAGATCTAATTAGATTTATTTCCTTTTGGCTAGATTCCTATGGTTCTCCCTAGATCTAATTAGATTTATTTCCTTTTGACCAAGAAGGGTGTTGAACATACCTTTCGATCGATGGTTGTCCTTGCGTATCCAATTGATGTAGCTCTCGAGATCCAAATCCATCTCCTATGATCTGCTTCCTGCACACAAGGAGACACACAACAAATGATCTACTATTCTTCTAGTGTTAGGAAATTCAAATATACTAGATCTATCATGATCTATTCAATGTAAGATCATATCTAACATATATCATTGAACATGAACAATATGAAAGGGGAAAACCAATGATCCATATTCATAAATAAAGAGCATTACATCAATCAAATCATCATACCTTGAGTCATGAAAGATGCATTCTTCCTAGTTCCAGGTTCCCGATGCTCCTCCTTAGCCTCTTGAGCTTCTCTCTCTATTTTTCTAGCATAACCATTCTCAAAACTCTTCTCCCCATATCCTTGATTTGGTTATCAGGTATAAGAAGGGCATTTTTAACAAAGTCGCTGATATGCTTTTATGAACAATAAATCTGACCCATTAATTTTGGAGGACGACTAAGAATATGACAGCATCTTCAATGCATATCCATCAAATTAGGGTTTAAAGTTAAATAAGATTAAAAGATCATTAATTGTGCCCATTATCAATAAATGTACGCCTTTTATCGTAATAAATTTGTATTAATATGTTTGGTGACAATTCAATGCAATTCAGACAACTTCGATAGGGAAGCATAAGACTTCCATATTCTCTACTTCTCCATGAATACTGCAAATAGAGATGAGGCAAGATGATACTAAATGAGATAACGATTTTAATTATAGGCATCTCTTACCTGCTGATTTCGTCATTGCTTTAGAACTTTCCAAGAGCAATGCAGAATATACTGTATTGATAAAGCTGACAACAACTACGGGTTATGGCGGGATTGCCATGGTGATGTATCGCCCCTTATCAACCAAACAACGACTGCTACAATGTGTAGCTTACTGCTCATATTTGCATGAAATTGAATTAGAAAAAGCAGTGACGAGTCCAATTAGGTGGTGTTCAGTGCGAGCTGTTGGGTTGACCGTATTCAAAACATATTCTTCTCATTGTGGTATTCTTACCATTCTCCACCTAACTCCACATCTCATTCAATTATAATCGAAGGGGGCAGGTTAAACAAAACTTATTAAAAGAGATCACGAAGGGGTAATCGAAGGGGGCAGCTTTCCAAAGGAAATACCAAATTGCACTAATTGGTTATTTTAATCACTTGTTCTTGGCAATTCCCTGTATGACGCACGCATTAGGTAAACACTCTTATTGTTTACCATTAAACCGTAACTAAAATATCCCCTTATCTAATGGTTAGTTAGTTAAGGGGAATAATAAATACTTCCTTCTACCTTTTAAGTTATGAAGGGAATAATAAATAACAAGTGCTACTTGGTAGTTTTTTCCAACAAATAATAATAATAATTATTAATAAATGTAAATATAAATTAATAAATTTAAGTATAAATAGAGATTAATGAAGAAGTAATGAAAAGGGGGTTGGCTAGATGTTTTACTAAATGGTTTTTATTATACACGAATAATTATTTTTTTGTTGTTTTCAACATGTTAAAAAACTTTAAGGGTATTAGCATTATACAAAAATAATCATTCAAATCTACTAATCCAACAATTTCTCACTGGATTTGAAAAAATCATCATTTTGTAGAACCTTTAACCTACAACAATAAAAAATGCTAAAAAAAAAATAATTTTTTTTTGTTAAAATATAGACATTGTATTGAGTGGTTTCACATTATGACATTTTATTTCAGATAATTGATAACACAAAGATATCTTCTAAATATGTTCTTTTATTTACTTTTTAATGGCTATGTCATTAATTAATGGATGGCTTTGGATGGCGTTAGTTTGTTGTCTTTGTGGCAAACAAGTTTAATGTACACATCAATTCATTGTCTTGAGTCCTTGGTTGGGAATGTGCAACCTCCCTCTTGAATATCATAATGTCTAAAACTCTCGCAACCTTTCATAGCTCTTTGGTTGAGGTTGTTTCCGTAAGATGGACCTAGAAATCAAATTATAGATAAAAAAAATCTACTACAACATTTGTTTGGTTCATGACCACTTAGATGCTTCCTATGGCAACGTAGTTGCTTCCTATCCAAAGGTTATTGTAAGGTTATTGTTTTAAAGAAAATAAGCTAAGAATATCCAAAGGTTATTGTAAGGTTATTGTTTTAAAGAAAATAAGCTAAGAATGGTTTGTCATTATAATATCCTTGCTTTTCCCCGTATGTAATTAATCATGTTTAATGATTGTCATGCCATGGCATATAAAATTTTTAATTGTATTAATGTTTAATCGGAAATGTTAACCAACTCACTAATAGGTGACGCCTTGAAATTACTTGCCATGATACCATGAAAAATATTAGCAAGTGACAGAGAATGGGTATTCATGTGTAAAAGAACCCAAAGCCACCTTGATGAATAATGTGGAAAAAATAACCACATTTCATGTAGTTTACAGTTGAAGCAAAACCTTTAATGGGAAGGGGGATTGTACTTCAACAACAAACTACCTCATATGAATCCAATTGTTTTGTTTTGTTGACCTTTAATGGGAAGGGGGATTGTACATCAACAACAAACTACCTCATATGAATCCAATTGTTTTGTTTTGTTGTAACATTGTTTAAGTTTTTCCCAAAAAAATCTAAAAATAAAAGTCAAGCTTATTTCTAATAAGTTGAAAATGGACATTTAAAGTTTTATAAATTAGTTTTCCTTATTATTGTTTCAAAACCATTTTTGAAATAATATTTAACTAAATATTTAAAGATTAATTTTAATTTAGTTTTAGTGTTAAGTTTTTTTTAAAGGTTATAAATTTTTATTAGAAAAAAGGTTGTGCCACTGAAAAAACAACCAAAGAGTACAAAATTTCAAAATGAGTGGTCATATAGGAGAGTTACATTTATTCTCTTCTTTCTTTATCTCTTGGATTGCCCCAAATAAACATATAGACTATTACAGTTCTTCCATGGATAAATTGCAACAACTGAAAACATCAAAAATGAGATTTTACATTGTATTGACTATATGAATGGAGTTTTAAGGATGTATCCACCTCTTCCAAGTCTTCTTCAACTGGGTCACAGACTTGTTGATGTGGAGATTGCTAACTAACTTCAAAGGACACCTTCAATTCCTTATATGTTGTTGGTCGCTAGATGACTTGAGTTGTCAGGGGTTATTTCTTGTCACGACGATGAAGGGACCAAATTTGATTTGTATTCTAGTTGAATGATTGAAGCACCACCAAAATTTCCTCACTCATTTTGACTTCATGCTCTTGTATTTGACCAGCTAACTGTGCATTCAAATTCCACAACTCCTCAACTTCACTTTGTTGGGTCTGTATTTTCTCCTGCATTCTATCCATTTTATAGTCATTGCATTTACAATGTTCATGGTTTCGTCTCCACATATTTAGGCTAGGGATGTCATTGCCTCGTCGCTTCCAGTGTGACAATTTCCAACATCGATCTGTAATGTTAATCCAATTTTGCAAGGAAATCCATATATCTTTTATCTCAGCTTCAACACCTTTTGTAATCTTCATGAGCGATGTTGGATTTAATTCCCAATTAATGAGGGGAGCCTCCATGAAAAAAAATGATGAGATGCAGGTCAATTTTAATGTAATGTTTGATGTTCCTGCTGCAAAGCTTGTCTAATTCATAAAAAATGCAAGGGTAGAGGGGATGATACTTTGCAATTGAACTTGAGGTTTACCACATGGACATCGTCTCACATGAGGATGATCTTAATGACAACATGATGAACTGAGGGGATGTATGTGAGTTGTATAGGGAGCCTTTTGTATGCTATATGTGATATCCACTAAGTACAAGATGACTCCATATGACGTTAGTTGCATCAATGTGGAAAAGGGTGGGGTCACATCCCATCCCATCCATTTTATTGGTTCAATCAATTTTTAAAACTTGTTAATATCCTTGGAAAAAAATTCATTTAGGAAATATACATGGAATAGTTAGGGGAGGTAAATTTGTGTGCAATCCTCATTGATTCTAAGCTTACTATTTTCTAATTTCTTAGCTTCTTTGGCCAAATATTCCACTATCTCATTATGATTTCTGTAGATGTGATAATAACTTATTGATTTGAATTTATGCTCCAAACTCCTGATTCCATGGAAGATCCTCATAATATTGGGTTGATCATTGTAATAAATTTCTGAATCTCTTTGAAAATCAAATCGAAATCTTCAATAATAATTAGTCAAAAGGAGGTGTTTGTTGAAATGAGGTGCATTCCCATGTAAACCACAAGAACCTCAACTTGATTGTTAGTGGTTTTCCCTAGTCCGCAAGAAAAATCAATATTCTTTTTTTCCTCGGAGTCAAAAACAACTCCCCCCACACTTGTCATATCTTTTTGTGTTAAGTTTTGTTAATAAAATGATTATTAAAGTTTAGCAGAAACTTTAATAAAATTTTGATCTTATATGGTTATTTTATTTTATACTAATTAAGTGTATTTTTTATTTTGCATTGATCTCATGGTCGACATTCCATATTGACGACCTATATTATTTCGTGCCCCCCCCACATGTCTAATGTTTATCAAAGGGGATGGGGGTAGCAAAACAAAACTCTAGTTAAAGAACGTTTCGAGCATCCGAAAATTGCTTCCCCTTGTCCTGCGATTAGCTTATCCATAAGAGACCCTATCCCCTCCCCCATAAATAGCAATTGGTTGACACATGTTTTAAATGATGAAAATGGGAGGAAAGTTAAAAAAAACAAAATTTATTTGCATTTAATTATTTTTCTCTCCAATCCTAAGTAAGCACATGTTCAACTAAGTTTTAAAAAGGGGAAAAGGTAATTTCATTAGTTATTCAAGAATTTTGTAAAAAAAATAGAAGCCGATAATGCAATCCAACTTACGAATGTGTCATTCCATCTTGAACACGGCCTCCAAGTATACTTTCCCTAGTGATTCAAATCGTTTCATTCCTTTATTTTCTTCCTCACTAAAATGGAATTATCTAAAACAATCGAGTTAAAAAATAAAACAATTTCAGAAGAATATTTGGTTGATAAAGATAAAGAGGTCTTTGACCCAGTTTTATCATTTAACTCTTCTGAACTACAACAATAAGAAGCCCAGAATTTTAGGGATTTAGTTGACCACTATCACACGTGGAAGTCTAACATAGGGAAATGTTTGGTGCCCCAAGTATACAACTTTCCCAAATTCATGGTCTAGTGTGCCATGAGTTACATTCCCTCTAAGAGAGCCATTCTCTATTCATCGAACTAATTCTCCAATCCATTGTTGAAATGTTAAGATGGCCAATAAACCCTAACACTGAAATATTAAAAACATTGTATTGGCCAAATGTTTAAGAGAACTAAAACATGAAAAGAGAGTTTCCCTTTCACAAATATATCTATGAAATAATCTTGATGTCCCTACGACAATGTTTTTCTTGAATCTAGCTTGTTTTCTAAAATTCCATTAAACATTATCTCCATGGTTTATACAATTTTGGGAAAGGATAATGACTTCATGGTTGATGAGGTTCTGTTGGGAATTATGGTATCAATTTTTCCAATTACAACCAAACCCATGACCAAATTCAATTACGCCCAATTCTTAGCTGATAAAATACATCATCAACTGTCAGATTTTAAGTATCTTAGAAATTTCAGATACCAATATTACCTTGTCCACATATTTTTTTTTTTCTAAAGCCATGAACATTTTACACATTTTGGATTAAAATTTGATGATGAGATTGGTAACCCAACTTCTGTCATTTTTTGGACTTCAGTGATTAGGAATAAGCCTCCGAATGTTGGATTCTCATAATATATTGATGACTTTATGTCAAAATCTTACCAAATTATGCATAATGAAATTCCCCTCAGAATGTTCCTTGAATGCAAAATGCTATTGTTGTTGAGCCCATAAAAGAGAGTGGGAGACTAGTACATCTTTGATAATTACACTCAAATCAAAGTTTATGGTTCTAATCTTTGACCTTTTCTCTTACCTATTTCTTAACTCCCATAATCTTTGCACTAGAGTAAATTATACAAAGATTAAATTCAATTTATATTCATTTTGTATCAAGGAAATACAAGGCCAATTTTAAATTGAAGAAAGAGGTAGAGCCTTTTATTATCAATACCAGATCAACATTTCAAGTTACAACAAAATGTTTGTAAACTATGGAATGTCAACAGGGATAAGTATGGATGTATGACCCTCACTTGGTGATTTCTTCAAAAATAATCTTGCATTGACAAACTCATTAACAACATGAGCACAAAGCACAAGTGCAGATGTTGGAAAACCAAAATAGTTGGAATGATGTAGAATTTTTTTTCCAAATTCATGGCAAAGCACCAAAGCTACTTGCAAAATATCCAATGATAAACACTCCTCAACAATTTAAGAGAGGATATAAAACAAAGACTGTAGAGTAAGGTTCAAAGGATTAAGGGACAGAGGAAGAAATATCAGCCAAAATACATCAAATATATGCACTTGATGATGAGGAAGATAAACAAGTGCATGAAGAAATAACATTAGTGGACAAAGGACCTGCTATGAATGTGGAAGTATCATCATCATAGAAACCCAAGAGTACAAAGAATCAAAGTGAAATAGAATCATGCAGTAATGATCAAGTTAAGTATATTTATCATGTTCATCATTTCATGGATATCAGGAAAATAGGTGCAAATGCTAAAAAAAATATTATTCATAAAATCTTTGACCATGATACATCTCATACCAGATTGATATTAGTTTTGAATTATGAAAAAGGAAGATTGAATATAACAGTCATGGCACCAGAGGAACAGAAGAAGGTGAAAAACCTTTCTATTGATGTTAATCCAGTCCATCCACTAGATAAATTCGACTTGCATAGTAAAATGGAGAAATGTTGAATAGAGATGTCATGATAGAAAAGCTTGGAATCAAGAAGTTATAGGTTATAAATGATAAGATAAGAACACGACTCAAAAATGATAAATTCGCCAATAGAACCAGACAAATGAGAGTACATGAGTTGGGGAAATGCGTGATGGACCTAGGAGCTAATCTAAAAGATGAAGCATATGTACAAGAACTAATAAAAAAAAAGCACATCTAGAGAACCATCTATTAAAGAAAATGGTTAAAATCCTAGGAATTGATCATGTATAGATCCCAGAACTACAAGCATTTCAGGCAGAAAAAGAACAACCTTTGAAGAAAATTATTCAAATGGAAGAACAAATCGATTTGTATGGGAAACAAATGCAGAGTCTAAGAGGTGTGTCATCTTCATCTCAAGTAAAAAAAGTCATTAGATCCAATAGTTGGATTATCAAAAACATTATTAGAATTGAATTTAAAGGAAGTTGAAATTGAAAAGATGAAGAAAACAATTTCAACACATGCTGAAGAAATCAAGGACAAAGATAAATTTATTGGAGAGTACCAAAAGATGAAAATTAAGATGGTAATAGACATGGAGAAAATGAAGAACAAGTTTTCAGGAAAATATTATCTGATAGGACTCAAACACATCATTTCGGATGAAATCATTAGTGAACTTTCCAATCTTTGGGACTACTTCAAGATAATAGATTATGATATTTTATTAACAGATGAAGCATATGACATTATAAAGAAATCATTTCATAAATTAGTAACTAGACCATAGGTTTCTACTCAAATTATCAAATTCTGAAATTCCAGTGCTAGAGAAACATTGACAAAGGAAGGTGTTAAAGAAAGAACTACAATGGTTATGGAAATTGAAAGGGTTTTTATAAAGAGGGATCTGATACATCAAGCTCAAAATAAATGCATAATGGTGAAGGAAACTCTTGAATCTTTCAAAAATAATTTTGAGAATTTAGTGAAGATGGGGTTACATTCAATATGGGATAAAAAAATGGAAACTTTTGTCATATGAAAATTATAGAAGAATTTTATACATTGTCATAGAAAAGAGGATAAATTTCAAGGGATGGTTGATAATTTAAGATGACAAACCATTTTACACATGCTCATAGGTTATTTCTATCTTCTCTAGAAAAAATATATATATTTTCAAATCCTGCTACATATGAAAAATATACAGAATTGGATATAGCATATAGGAAGAGGAATTCATTAAATTATCCATCAAATGAAAATTGTAATATTCTCCTCGAGTTGTTGGTAGGATGACTCAACCAAGCACTTCAAGAAAATTGGGAGTTGTCTTCTCCAACCGTTTTATTTTCTAGAAGTCAAACACCATGGTATGAGAGGATGCCATGTCATCCTCCATTACTCATGAATATGGGGCTAGCCATATGAGGAATTTCAATAATATTCTAGAAGGTCCAAAACCCTACAACAATTGAGGGTTGAGTAAGTAAAAAATCTACCCCTAGATGGTTATGAGGTTATGTTAAAATATCAGGCCAGTAGGAGGAGAAGGGATTACATTCTATGTTATTGTATTTTTTTCCATAACAAAGAAGAACAACAAAAATTAGAGAGCATGACAGAGGGGGTTAATGTTTTGTAGCAGCCTACAGAACATGAAACCATTTTCTATTATGCACAATTGAGTTAGTGATGCCATTTAAACATGGTCAACCATGGTCAACCATAGTTAACGACAGTCAAGCATGGAAAATTAATGTTCCATACACATGCATATTTCCACTTTAACTACTAACTAAAATCACACTTCTTTATGATTTGATAAACATTGGTGGAATGCAACCATGCAAAGCCCACAAATCATGAACATTGTACAATCGATATTGATTTCATCCTCTAAAATATATTCCTTCCACATTCTAAAATTGAATCCATACAAATGTTACTACTATTAAAATGATTTTAATATAAATTTATAATAATAATACATTCAACTTCATAGTAAACAATGATTACCTGACAATCTTCTCAATAAAAAATAATTGTCCCAATGCAAGACAACGATTCCAGAATGTAGCAATTCAACATAAGTAAACCAAGATAAATGTATATATGTGACATAACCATTTAGGAATGTCACAATCCAACATAGCCTTAATCAATGTTGCAATTCAACATAACCATTAAGGAACATATCGAGTCGCCATAATCCAACTA